>PVIW01008798.1:0-57399 GCA_004026585.1 Noctilio leporinus | reverse complement strand
ACCCCGCTGCTGCCGCCGCTGCCCCCTCACCCTCCACAACCCAGGCTTTAACCCTCTCCGACCAACTCCCCCACTCCACCCTCCACCTCTCAACCCGCCGGTCTTAATCCCCCCACCCCGCCCCACCGCCACTAAACTACCCAGCTCTCCTCGCTTCCCGGCCGGCTCTCCCCACAACTAGCCCCCCGGTACAGGTCCCTTACAGCAGACAATACCCAGACTCCCTCTCCTCCCCACAACTATCTTCCCACTCCTCCAACAATCACCGGGCTATCTCCAGCGGCAACTACCGGGTGCTCCGGCACCACCGCCACAAACTCCCCCACCTAGGCGAACTACCGGGCTCCTCACCCAGTCCTCTTCTACCGCCCCCCTTCTCAACAACTCTCCGGCCCCCAAAATCCCCCAGCCACTCAGCTTCAGGGCCCCAACCCGCCCGAGGCCCTTTCGGCCCCTAACCCCCGAAGCTCCGGATTTCCAGCTCCCACTCCCCTCATCTGTCCACCCCCCGCACACACGCACACATCAAGCATCTGATCTCCCAACTACCCCCAGCTCAGGCTCCCACTCCTCTTTCTCCAAGGTCTCTCAACTGGTAGCTCTCCTACCTCCAGGGGCAGGCCCCCGAACCCCTCCCCACGCTCCCTCGCTGGGCTCCGGGGCTCGACCTCCAAGTTTGCCAATTGATTCCTTGACCGCCCGCCTCCGGCTCAGCGCTCCGTGCCGGTCGAGAGCTCGCTCACCTTCGGGACTGGGCTCCGCCATGGCTTCCAGCATCGCCCCCTCCCCTCCTCCCGGTCCGGCGACCCCCTCCCCTAAGCCGGGGATCCTGGTGCCTTCTCCGGTGCTCGGTGTTCCTGCTGCCTCACTCCACAGAGGTGTCTGCCTCGACCGGGTTGTGACTCGAGTCCGCTGGCCACTGCCGCCACCTCCCTCTACCACTGCCTCCCGCACTCCCGGGCCGAGCCCCCTCCCCCCGCGCCGCCGGCCGCCTGCCGCCTGCTCCCTCCTCCTTTCCACTCCCTCCCTCCTTTCCTCTCCTCTCCTCCCTTCGCGGGCGCCGACACGCAATGCATCAAGGGGCTTGTAGTCCGCCTGGGGGTACCGGGAAGAGTACTGCATAAGCCTAGAGAACTTCAGTTCCCAGCAAGCCATGGGATGGCGCAAGCGCACTAAACCCCTCCCGTCCCCCTGAGAGGGGCGGGGAGCTTGGGAGCGAGGGTAAAGCGGAAAAGAGCGCGCAGGATCGTGGGAAATGTAGGCTAGGCGGGACTAAGAAAGAAGAGGAAAAAAGGAATTAGAACTCTCGGCCACCATACTGCCTCATTCTGCAGCTTCTTTCTCCCCTGCGGGACCGCCTCACTTCCGGTCAGGCAGAGAAGTGGTTGCCGGGAGCTGAAGTTCTCCGGGTGATAATGGATTCCCTCCTCCTAGGCTCCCTCCCTTGGATTCCATTCCACTAGATGCCACAGGCCCGCACAAAGTCTGGCCAAGTGACATGCAATTGAGGACTAAGTCCTTTTACCAGCCTTCACACACGAAAATCTCTTTTTTAATTCAAAAGGCTGTAACAAACTTGGATGTTTTTATCTAAAGCAGGTAGTTTCAAACTTTCTCCACAGGAACCCACAAGAAAAGTTAATACTCTTTATATCGCAGTATGTACAACTTTAGTTTCAAGAAACAATACTCAGAGTATCTCATCCATCACAACAAAAGCATACTTTTTATGCACAGGGAAAAAAGCCCAACATCAACACAAAAAAACGAAATATATTACTACCCCTCCAACCTCATCTTTTCCCACAGACCACCAAAAAACAGAAGAGGGAGACTAGCAATACAAAGCAAGTTCCAGTCCAGCTTGGTGGTTTCCTCTTTATTGATGTGCCTCCTACCTTCCCCTGACAATTTCAGTCCCTTCCATCTACCCCAAAAAAAGGTAGTGAAAGGAAAAGATTGCTGGGGTTCTGAGTCCCTTGGCAGTTGGAAAGGGAATAGAAACCAAAACAATCATTGGATGTGACAGAGATGGACGATCAAGAATTGTAAAGCAAAGTGGAAAAGGTGGTAAAGAAAGGGAAAGGAAGGAGAAAGAAGAGGTCCTAGAGGCCATCTTCCCCATTAACCCTCCTGGTAAGAGGTTCTGGAAAAGAGCCTCAAACATTAGGAAGTGCAGGTCCTGAAGGGAGGAGGTCAAGGAAGAGAGGGCCACGTCTCTCTTTGTTGAATGGGACCCCCCACCACAGGCGCAGCAGCTTCACAGGCCGTAGACACTTTCATCACTGTAGGCAATGTACAGAAAGAAGTCTTCTTCATGGTGTTCCTGGGGTGAAAGCAGAAAACAATGGTACTCAGGCATCTGGCTGTTAGTTACTTGATCCACCTACCACCCAAACACATTCTTATTTTCTTTCTTTTCCTTTTTTCAAACACATCCTTTAAAAACCAATTTTTAAGACCCCCCAAACCAGTGGCTTGATTCTCTCCCTCACTTGTTCCAGGACCTAACAGCCTAATAAAGTTATCCTTAGCAGCAGCCCTGAGCAAAAAATAAAAATAAAAAGACCTCAATGTGTTCTCTCCTGCCTTGGAATGAGGAGGGAACTAGGCCTGGCGAGAACCCATATCAGAGCAGCAATTGTTCCAGCTCACTGTTCCCTCCCTTCTGTCTACAATGACTACCCTGTCCAAACCCCCAACCTAGAACTACGCAGAAATTTTAAGGCCAAAGGTAAAATTTTGAGAGCCAAGCAAGTCACCTGGTTCAAGAACTGCTAACCTACAACTTTCCTCCCCTCAAGCTTCCCCTTCAGACTACTTCCCAGTCACCATACCTGGTATAGTTGACCCATCGTGGCACTGGTGGGTGGAATGACATTGTTGACAAAGAAAAACAAGGCATCCTCAGCTCGGAGATGAATTCGTTTTCGGATCAAGAAATAGAACTGACCAACTGCCAAAAATACAAGATGTGATAAAGTCACAAATACCACAAATGCCCTCAAAAGAACAACTGCTATGTGGAGCCTCCTCCCACATGTAGCAAACCTGGATATTGGGTTAGGTTCCCACCTGTGAGATCAGAAGGCACCAGGTATTTCTTTTTGTCCAGGTCTCCTATCCGAGCTTTGGGAGCCTTTTCTACTATCACCTGATTTAAAAAAAAGATAAAAATGAGAAGACATCAGGTATTACAAATTCACAGCTCCACCTGTCAGGAATTTAAGGAATATTCCTAGCACCCAAACCTATTCCATACTCATTTCTCTTTGTCTCGGAACACGCGGTGTAGTCCTGAGTAGAGACCCTGGAGCCCACTGACTCAACTCGCCTAAACCTCCAGGCCTCTGAATACGGGACATCATAATAAACAACAGACGGCAGTAACTTGTATGAGCCGACTACAGCTTCAATCTCAAAAACCTAGCCAGCTGGAGGCGGGGGGGAGGGGGGGGGTGCCGCGACCATGTGACATTCAGACTGTCAAACTCCCTACAGCCTCAGAATCCCAAGGTCTATCTCCCTGTCTACACCCCTTTAACCCCAGCCACCACTACTATCCCTACTTTCACCTCCAGCCCCAAAGACAGCAGTTTCAGATCGTTCACAACCCCACCACGGCCGGTAGCCTAATGCCCGCGGTGCCCACTCCGAATGTAAGCCCAGGCTGTGGCGTCAGTGCCAGCGCCCCGCGCCCTCGGCCCTGGCTCCCGTCCTCACCGGGACCCGGTCCGGGTATTTCTTTCGGATCTTCTCGCCCTCAGAGCGGCGTTTCTCGAACGGATGCTCCTCTTTATACACGAACTTCATCCTCCCGGGAACTGGGCTGGACCGGACTGGGCTGAGGGGACCCAGGGAGGGGAGGGCCGGGACAGGGGGCGGCGGCAGCTGCGACGACTGTGGCGACGCGCAGGCGGATTCAGCAGCGGAGCGATCCCAGGACTTGCGCCACTTCCCTATTCGCCAACTCCGCCCCTGCCCATCGGGGCCGCCCTGCTCGCTAGTTACGCCACTAGCGCAGCTGCCCTAACGCAGCTAGCTTAGCACCACCTACTGACTACCCCACAACGCCATCAGCGTAATTGCTTTGGAATCAATTTGTGGGCTAAGCAGGCGACGTAGCAAAGGTGGTTGGTTTTTCTACCGTCGAAACTAACTGAAAACCCATTTCCCGACCACCACCCCCTACAAGCTGGGGGTGAAAAGAAGATAGGAGGCAGTATTCATAATTTGAGACTCGGTTCTCCGAAACTTCTTTTTGGATATAACGTAGAGGAAAAGCACAGATAATTACAAGGACAGCTATTCACAAATTGTGCTGGTACGCTAACGACGGCCGTTGACACCAAAACAAAGTAGTACCCCAGTGGAAAAGGTAGTCTTCGGAATTAAGAGGGCAGACACTAAATATACATTTGAAGAGACGCACAATACGCTTAGGTTTCAGGAGAGCGGACCAATAAGAATTGGTAGAGAGATGGGAAAGGTGGGGACTACGTCAAGGCGGAGGAACACTTTCAACACTTGTAGCAACGAGATCATGTGATGTGAAAGAAGGGCGGAGCATCACGTGGCAGCGGGGAGGAAGTAGAGCCGGTTCCTGGGAGGCTGGCACTGGGAGGTGCAGCCCGCAGCTGCGGGAGCCCAGTTGGGCAACCCAGGAGAGTAGGGCTGGGGGCAGCCGCTATCTAGGGGCAAAGCCAGTTTGGCTTGCCTAGCCATCCACCCTGTGCCGGGCCTTTCTCTAGCTATATACTTTTTCTCGTGTCTGGGTTTCTCTCCTCCTTTCAGACACCTGCACCCTACTGCTCTCAACCTCAAATTCCCTCCCAGTTAGGGTGCCCACCGTGTCACTTAGAGGCTTTCTGCCCAAGCATCTGGTGTGGATGTTAACTACTCAACCCTCTCGAAACCACCCCGCCTATCCCCTCTACCCCTAGGACCAAACAGCATCTCTCCCCTCTGCCCCTAATTTCCCAAAACCCGAGAGAAGGACCTGGGGCAGCTTTGGTTTCAAAGTTATAATGCATGGTTTAAAAGAGGGGGGCAAAAAACAGTAAGCTGGTTACAGGTCTGAGGGAATCTAGGAAAGGAAAATGTAGAGAAAAGTAAGGGGGTACAAGTTTGGGGGAAGTCCAGTGGCCCAAATCCCAGCTTCCCACCCACAACCCAGCCCTTGGAGTGAAGAATTAGATCAGTTTTGTACAAGAGTTTTTTAAAAAATCAAATCACAACAAAGCTGACTTGGCTTCTCTCTGAGCCTCCCAGATTATCAAATGTTTGTCTTTCACTCTGGCCAGTCCTCTCTCCACAGACTGTCTTGGCTCTCCTAGTCCTCCGCTTATATTCCAGTCTGGGGTTTCCGGGGAGTGCGAACACGAAGTTGGAGAGAGGCTGCTTCACAGTCTGGCCCATGTGTCCATCCAGACTCCATATGGAGTGCAGGGCTCCCAGGGCAGAAGGGAGGGAAGGGCAGACCCTGCCCAGGCAGTCCTCACCATTGACCAAGGCATCAGATGGGCATCCCGAGGGCTCACCCTCCCTTTCCCCCCCACCCCAACTCAGGTGGAGGGGGAGCAGCTGTCACCAGAGCCTATGTTGGTGAAGATTTCGGCTCAGCACAGAGCGAACATCAGCGGTGAACCTGGGATGACAATAGCTTGCGTTTGTAGAGTCCTCAGAGTTGATAATCCCCACACTAGTGTGATGCAGCCTCACAAGATGGAGACTGGGGCAATCACCATTTTCACATGATGAAACAGACTGAGGTTTAGTTTGCCCAAAACCCAATGGCTAAGGTTCAAATGCTAAATGCTTAAGGGAAGAGAGATAAGTAAGTAAAACAGACAAACTTTTATTCCCTCTTGGGATTCCCCCACCTCCTCCTTTCCTCAGAAACCCAAGTGTCTAGCTTCCCTTACCTGAGGGCATCCAGCATGGGAAGCAGGTTAAGAAGGGCTGTATCACTGGGGTCACTGAACCAGGACTTGATGGGGATAGCATTGTCTAGATTGAGTGAAAAATGCACATAAGAACAAACAAAGTAATCAAGTGGGAGGGTGTTTGTTCTTTTGTTTGGGAGTAAATACAGGGGTGGGCAAAAATCGGTTTACAATTGTGAGTGGCATTCTTACAAGTTAATAAAGCTACTGTAATAATCATAACCTGCATGACTTTTTCCATATGAACTGTGAAACTACTTTTCACCACCCCTGTATACAAGGTCTGTCCCAAACGTACCAGCCACACAATGTTTTAATTATATTGACAATGGCTCCATACTTTCAGGACAGACCTTGTATATCTCACCACCACCACCCACCCACCCAAATCAAAATCCAAGAAGAAACCTCCCTTACTTATACTCCAAAATAAAATTAAATTTCAATCACCATTTCTCATATTAGTTAATGTGAGGCTTCTAGTCAAACACTGCCATTATGTTTTACCTGAAGTAAATCTATGAGAAATCTGATTTATGAAATGGACATGTGGCAGAGGGGAAAACATCTCATTTAAGAGAGAAATAACACTACTCTGACCTACCAGAGAACAAGGCATCCCAGCTCCATGCATTCAAAATACCTCCTCAGACCCACTTCCTGGTCCTGCCAGACATACCACATTCCTCCATACCTGGATGGCTCCTGTAAGCCCCTGGGGAGTTATCCAGGATCACAATGCTGGAGAGGTCACTGTGGACCACAGAGAGGTCCTTGATGTAGCTGCCCAATTCCAAAGTGCAGTGCTGGAAGGCAAGGTGAGCTGGGCATCAAAAGGAGACTCACTCTCTATGGTCGCTCCCTCCCCTAACTCTAACACCACCACAGGCAACCAAATTCCAACAAAGGGGATCACGCAATATGCCTTCTTCACGTCCCCAGAAGGTCCCATTCCAAGACAATTGCTTCAAACTCAAATCACTCCCTGGTGGCCTGCCTCCAGAGATTGACTCTTAGACCTGGATTGTAGCCCTGTACCTGTCTATAGTATCTCCTCTTGAGAATGCTTCTGCTATTGTCCAGTTTATCCGCCACAGCAGAGCCATAAATCTCCATACTTGCTGTGAACACTACCAGCTCATACCACTGGCTTACCTGAAGTAGACAGGGGGAGAAGGAGGTGTCAGAAGAGGTGACCATTCACTTATTTTATCTTTTTAAAAGAAAAGGGGAGGAACATCAATGTGTGAGAGACATGCCCAAAACCCAGGCATGTGCCCTGACTGGAAATTGAACTGGTGATCTTTTGATTTTTGGAGCAACACCCAAAACACTGAGCCACCAGTCAAGGCTCATTTAGACATCTAGTACTCTAGCCTTGTCTTTCAGGATGTTCAGCAACATCAAATGTCTCTGAGGACACAAAATTCCGAGTGCCCCCAAGCTCAGAGTATGAGACACCCTCCAACCTTAAGATTCAGAGATGCAAGAACAAAAGAGCAGGAAGCATAAGAAAGAATAGTTACCCCAGCAAAACAAATGAACCCAAACTACCAAAAGCCATTCTCCAACCATTCCACAACCTCCCTTCTCCAAAATTACCTTTACCCATTTCTCCTTATCCCTTACTTCCTCCAAATCTAAATTCCCAGAACCCTAAAGCTATTCCTTCATCACAGACCTCCCTTGGCTTCTGCAAACTTACCACTTCTAAGAAGAAATCCACATGGGGCCTCTTATGTACAAAAAAACGGACAGGATGTTTATCTATTACCACCTGTAGAGGAACAAGGAAGGGAAGTCCTGAGCACCATAGCACCTGAAAGATAGCCCCCTCCAACCTTCCCACTGCTTGCTTCTCTTCTTCAGACTGAAGCTGGTGCCAGGGGACAGGGATGGGGATGGGAATAATATTCTGGGATTAGAAAAGGTCCAAGAAGAATAATAGACATAACCATTCTACCACTTTCCACCCCGACACACCTTGAGGATGAAGTCAGGAGGTGTTCCAGGTCTTACTGTGGGCCTCAGAACCCCATCATGATGGGAGTGAATAAGTGTCTCATCCAGATCCAGCACCAGGATCTTCCTCTTTACCTGGCCTGAACCACAACAGAAAGGAGTAACACCAATCAACCTCTAACCCAGACCTTGAAGCCTACCTCACCTTAAAGGATCTCCCCAGACAGCATACTCACCTAGTCGATTCCGGGACACAGGAGATAAGGGAAGGATATCATATCGAACAGTTTGGTACTGAATCACCTGAGAACAAAAGAGAGGATTAGAACTCACGACAAGGAAATCTTCCCCAGTAACAACAAATAGCACATGTTGAACATTACCATATGTTGGGCACTGTGTATGTGATTTATGTTTATTTCATCAACATTAATAATAATAATATGCTTGAAGAATAAAGAAACTGAAGCTTGGAGAGGTTAAACACCTTGCTTAAGGCCACATAGCTAGGAACTATCTTATTTAGTTGTCTGTGCCAATTAAAATGACAACTCCATGATAGCATGGATTTTGTCTCCATCATGGCTGTATTCTTGGAACACTGGAGCATAGATGGTCAGTTAATATCAGAATCGATAAAGTGGGGAAGCCAAGATTGTACCCTGCAGTCTGATGTAAGGACCTACTATCTTAACCAAGGTATTATCTTGCTACACTGAATAAAAAATGCACAGCTCTCCCCACCTCTACCCCTAGGATTCTTTGTGACAACTTCCATCAACCTTAGATTCCTTAGTGGACATGGAGTAGAAGTCAAGGGAGGTCCTTGGGTTCCTAGGCAGAACAGAAGATGAGGGAATCCAGGGGTTGTCAGGTCAGCTAAGTTCCCCTGGCTAGGGGCCACCAAGCTTATTTTAACCAGCCACCTGTCCATTTCTGTCTCTATGAGCCAAGTCACAAGTTGCAAAGAACCTCAGCCCTTTGAACAGCCTCCCTTTCCTGGTACCCAGGGCAAGGCAGAGGACACTGGAAAGCCCCACCCACCAGGCTGACTGATATGGTGTGCAGAAGGCCAGAATGCAGTAAGAGCTGCATTCATGTGAGTAGGATGTGAAGATGGGACAAGGACATCACCACCTCAGCTTCTACAAGCCTTCTCCAAAGACTCCTGTTTCTAACATTCAGATCTTCCCCACGCAAAGCCTGGCAATTCCCTCCTCTGTTCTTTTCTTCTAAGGCACAAATATACATAAATGCTCTTTAGTCCATCCACAGGCCCTGAGCCTCATCAAAACTAGACTTGCCCTTGGAAACCAAAGGGCCCTCACCCCTCATCCAAGGCATCTGCCCTTCTTTTCTCCCTGGGCCACGATGAGGGCCGAGAGCTGCAACAGCTCGGGTGTCCTGCCCTGCTATCTCGGGTTGCACATGCTGGGCATATAGGGACTGCTCCAAGCATCTGCCAGAAAGGGGGTGGGGAAGAGACCAGATTGTAAGGGAAGACAAGACAAAAGGCTGTGGGGTCAGTGCCATTCGAAGGAAAGCAACTAGCCTCTGGGTGGCCTGAAGCACTACTCCTTGCACCCAGAACAAGAAACTGATTATGTTGGAGGGAAAAGATAGGATGCTCAGAGCAAGGCCAAGCAAAGAAGGATGGCAGCTAATATGTAAAGAAAATCCCAGGTGCTAGCTCCACACACATCTTAGTATATCTGACCCCATCTTCTTGGCTTCTAACTCTTGTCTCAGGGAAATAGTCCTGCCTACAAACATGACTACTCAGAATAATCCTCACTCTAACTCAGGAAGTGGAAAGAGTAGAACGGTAAAAGAGACACTAAATGCAAGGTCAGGTCCATTTCCCAAAATCAGTTAGTCCACCACCAGTACCACCCAGGGTTTTATGGAAATTCCTTGACCTAGACAGCCCCTACCTCATTTTATTCTTTCAAGTTTGCTGAGGTATGCCAAAGAGTGCAGACCACAGAACCTCTGCACCTCAGCTTACTTAATTCTCCCCAGACTCCTTTGGAGGATTCATCCCAGTGATGATGACAACACAAGAACCCATTCATTAAATAATGTTAGCCTAAGGAGCTTTGGGCGGGGGCAGAGATACTTATATACATGCATATAGTTTCCACTGCCCATCTCTCCTTCACAATGCTAGGGGTCTCCAGGAAAAACAAGGGTGCCTTGCCTTGGGATTCAAGTTTGCAACTGACAGATACGGTCTTCTGACAGGAATACCCAAACTTTTAATGTGCTCACTTCCACAAGTAAAGCTCAACATAAAAAAAAAAAAAAAGCATTGAGTCCCTTGATCTCAATAAATCCATACACTCACACTATGAAATAAGTTTTCTGGGCCTTTTTAGATGAGTTTCCTGAATGCAAACCTCAGGGGTTTCTCCAAGTTCCCACTGTTGTTTGTCACATACGCCCGCCCACCCACCTCCACTCTTGACACATCAGCCTGTCTCTCCCTTGTTGTAAGACCAAACACACACGGAGCTTCCTAATAACAGGAGGGTCTTTCACAAGCCCACATCAACAGATTTGCTGCCATCAAACAGGTGTTTCCTGCCTCTCAGTTTCTTTAGCAGCAACTCCAGCTTTCTTGAGAGCCCCGACCATCATCCTAGCCCCCAACAGTTACCAAATCCTGTCCCTAAGTCCCCCGATCTCGGTTCTACTACAAGGGTCTCCCTCCTCCCCATCCCACTCCAGGCCCTGCTAAAAGTCTCTAAGTGTCTGAGGCCAGAAGCCACCGCCAAGGACCAAACAAGAGGCCCGACACTCTGAAAACCCGTAAGCACCACTGCCATAAGTCCCCACCAACACCAGCGCCCACCCAGGCTCACCGTGCGGATCTGCCTCCGCAAAAGGTAAATGAAGAAGCTCCACAGCTTGGCGGCGAAGGCCACGAACGTGCGCAGCCCCAGCAGACACTGCGTCCGCATCATCCCGATGACCCCGGCACCGCCGGCCCCGGGGCCCCCGCGGCCCAGCTCCGCCAGCCCCCCGGGGGCAGCCCCCCGCCGCCGGGAGGGGGAACGGGGGCCCCGAATGGCAGGAGAGGCTGCAGAGAGGGGCACGGAGCGGGTGGCTCAGAAAGCCACCCCCGGGGAGGGGAAAGCCCAGAGGAACCAGGAGCTGGGGGACAGGCGTGGGCAGCCCGCAGGGGCCCACATGGACAGGGAGTGGCACCGACAGCTTCGAGGAGATTGCGGGCCAAGCTAGATCGGGCTAGGACGGGGTCCTCGGAGACCAGGAGGGAAGGGGATGGAGAGTTGGGGGAGGGGGTAATAGGGGGAGGGGGCTAGGGAGAAAGAAGGGGGAGGGGAAGGAGGAAGCGGAGGGTGGCCCGCTGCGCAGGCGCGCTAGGGGGCTGCCCGCGGAAAAGGGGCGGGCGGGGGCCACCGCGCGCGAAGGGCTGGGGCGGCGGTGAACTGGCTGTCTGAGCACAGGAGCTAGGAAGGAGGGGGAGGGGGAGCCGAAAAGCGCGAATGGCTGTACCGGAGCGGCTTCCCCCTCCCCGAGGTCGGGGATGCCTTAACCGCTGGGAAGTGGGGCTGCAGTTTCTGCAGCTGGATTTCCTACTCTGACAGGCGCCATTTTATCACCCAAAGGCCTCCCTCCTCCTTTATTCCCCCCTCCTCTTCCCCTCTGACACTACTTCCGGTGGTGACGTGTATTCGTTTCACCGGCACTAAGGTTCCGGACTCGACCTAAGGGGACCGGGATAAAAAAGGAGCGTTCCCCCTACCCTACACTGCCGCAGCACCGCGCACGCGCGGAAGGTGGCGATGGGGCGGGAACCGGAGCGATTGCAGGTCCCGCCTCTAATTGGGTGAATGGGGCGGAGTGATGTCAGTTGACCCTGAGTTCTGGCAGTCTGAAGGGCTGAGAGGCTGTCTCCAATTTAAACTGCCCCAACCGGTCTTCCCGCCCTAGTCACTGTGAAAATGTGGAGAAAGGCGTAGTGCGAACGTCAGTACGTCTGGGCGCCCGGGAAGCGGAGGACTACTCCGCATGAGCCGCCCTGGGAATACTAAACATAATCACCTATTCCAGACTATGCCCCGTTTTAGTCGTGGGAGGAATCGTGGGTGCCCCGCCCTTCCAGCCATGACGCCATCAAAGGGCGTCCGAGAAAGGCCAAGAAGCTAGTTGGAAATGTTGGAGTCTCTGTTAGCTTTTGGTGGCTTGGTGCTGCTTCGGGGTGAGGGTCCCAGGCCCGGGGACTTCGGATCCGGGCTTAGAGAGCGAAAGTGAAGAGGAAGGACTATGGTCACAGGCAAGGGGGGCGGATGGGACAGATTCGTGAAGGCGGAAACCTCTGTTCTCACGGTGTTTTTATCCGTCACTCACTTTCCCCAGACTCCGTCGAGTGGGAGGGCCGCAGTCTCTTGAAGGCGTTAATAAAGAAATCCGCACAGCGGTGAGTATCCCGCAGCGTCTTTCGGTCCTCCGCTGTACGGAAGCCTGGGCCTCACTTTAACATTCTGCCCCATTTGTGCCTCAGTGGAGACCAGGTCCACATCCTGGGCTGTGAAGTGAGCGAGGAAGAGTTTCGTGAAGGTTTTGACTCCACCATCAATAGCCGGTAAGTACAAGTTGGATGCGCGACCTCTGTTGCTAAGGAATTTGCCTTACAGCAACAAGCCAATAACGGAGTGTGTAGTAGCAGCTACTTGTTCATTGAATGAATGGATATGGGTCTTTCAGGAGGCAAGAATTAGTAAGAAGAATAAGTAGGAGTGGTGAGTATCTGGAGAATCCAAAGCAGGGATAATAGAGTGAGAGAAAGAGGGTAAAAGCCAACAATGCAGTTTAGCAATAGAAGCTGTACTGGGGAAGAAAAATAAACATGTTCTGCGTTTTTCTATCAGGTCTGTTGAACCCTGATTTTGTACCAGCCATTTTGAGAGGTGATGACTGTATGACATTTGCAAGGGAAGTAGACGATAGAAAAGAGGTGTGCAGGAACAAGTTCTGCCACCATGAATATGGTGATGCTTAATCCAGACATGAATTCCAAACTTGCATCAACACTTAACTGCAAGATACTGAAGGACGTGCCCCTCAGGCAGAAGGCATAGCATATGCATAATTAGGGAGATACGGGCAGGCATATTTGTTCATGGAAGGTGGAAGAGCTTACTGAAGTCAGATTTTTTAAAATAACCTGACAATAAACAGTTTAACAGAGTCTGAAAAGGAGTTTAGATGTTATTGTAAAGGCAGTGGGGAGTCATTTTGAAAATTTGGCAGGGGAGTAATATCACCATTCCTGTAAGAAAGATTCAGTTACCAGTGTTGAGAAGGGTTGACAGGGACCTGAAGATGGGGAAACCAGGTGGGAAGGCTGGTTTCCTATTGCAGTAAGGCAGGTTCACTTGGATATGTACTGAGCACCAATTGTGAACCAGTGCTAGGCACTGGAGATGCAGCCATGAATGAGGCAGATTTGATTCCTGTTCTAATGAATCTTAGAGAATAGTAGGTGGTGAAAGAAGCCTAGCTTGAAGGACTGGCAGTAGGGATGTGGCATTTAGAACAAATGTAAGAAGACTTTAGCAGGTAGACTTTTAGGACTTACAGATGTAGGGTAAAGGAAAGCATCCAGATCAGGAGGTCCATGAACCCACCTATGTTCCATGATTAAGAAAGATAACTTCCTGGTCAGGGTAGCTCCGTGGGTTATAACAGTTTACATCTGTCTGTTGAACCCTGATTTTGTACCACCCACTGTGAGATAAGTGATGCTGTATGTTAAGATGACATTTGCAGGGGAAGCAGAAGATAGAAAGGAGATATGCACAAACAAATTCTGCCCTCATGAAGCTTTCTGAGGATTTTTAGCCCCTGCTAAGTCTCCCTTTCCTGAATTACTCTTTTACCTGTAGTTAGTACCACATAACTGAATCCTTGACCTTTGCTAAGCTGTTTTACAGGCTGAAACCATTTCTTAGGCTCTTTCCTTTCTCTTTTTCCATTCAGAGAATGATACTGTTTAGGCACCACTCAGGATATATTTGACAGTGACAATAGCTAACGTTTATCAGGTATTTAGTGTATCTCAAGCACTGTGCTAAATGTCAAGAGGTTTGTATCCCTGTTTTACAAATGAAGAGACTGAGTCTTGGATTAAGAAACTTACCAATTTGGTGACCTTGGGCAATTAGCAGATCAACTTTGGGACTCAGAGCTGTCTAATGCCAAAGTCTGTGCGCTTAATGACTATATTGTACTTCTTAGTTATTGCTTTTCACTGGTATTTAAGATAGTAGTAAAAATTGAGAAGACAGAGTCACAAAAATCAAGAGAGTGAATTTCAAGATTCGGGGGAGGTGACAGTCTTATGTTGTCTTCTATTTTCCCTTTGCAGGCTGGTTTACTATGACCTCTTCAGAGATCCTCTCAACTGGTTAAAGACTGGGGAAGGCCTTCCTGGGGGACCCCTGGGAATCTTGAGAGCCATGTGCAAGGGGACAGGTTCTGGCCCTATTACCATTGCTGTTGATTCACTTAGCTGGCTGCTGCTTCACGTTCCCTGCACCACACTCTGTCAGACACTGCTGGCTCTCAGCCATCGGGACTCCCGCCCTGGTGAGACTCCTCCTCCATTACTTTCCCTTATGCACCTCCCCTTGCTAAGGAATGCCCCTATCCACCCTGAGAAAAAACATAGCAAGGATCTCCAAGTGGGTCTTCTTTATCTCTTTAACCTTTACACTAGTTCTTGACTTCTCTGTAATGCTACCTTACAAGCAAGTTCTTTTTTGTTGTTGTTACTCATCACCTGAGGATATGTTTATTAATTTGAGAGAAAGAGATATGAGAAACATCAATAACCTGCCTCCCACACAAGCCCCAACTGGGGATTGAGCCTGCAACCCACGCATGTGCCCTGAACATGGATTCGAACCCACAACTTTTTTGGTGTACAGGACGACACTTCAGCCGAGCTGCCCAACCAATGAGAAAGACTAACTGTAGTCAGATCCTTGTCTTCCAGGAGCTCAGTTTTATCAAGGATACAGACAAATAAAAAAGCAGTTATGTGATATTCTAATTAGAGCCATGATGATAAAGGAACATGTACACACTACCTTAAGGAAGGAATGGTCTTGGAGCAAGAGATCGGTCCTGCAGATTTGGCCAGGCCCGTGACACTAGGACTACCCTTTGAAGTATAGGGTGGGATAAAAAATAGGTTTACAGTTGTGAGTACAGGAAAGAGTTTATTCTTGTATTTATTAATTGTATTATTTTCCATATGAACAACTGTAAACCTATTTTGTTTGCCACACCCTGTATACTGTGGGACTAACTAGCATGGGCTTTGGAGTCAGGTATCTAGCTTTGTATTAAGGTCCTTGATCTCTCAGTGTTTCAGTTTCCTCTGTAAAAGAGTGGAATTGCTATTTTTGTAGTTCAGATATGGTTAAATGTCAGATATGAGCAATTTCATCTGGTTCAGTTTATAAATGCTGACCTTTGTAAGGTCTGAAATATTATAGCAACGTGTTTAATGTAGTGCCTGACACTCCAAATGCTCCCCACCCCACCCCCCAAAAGGGAGGGAATTAAAGGCACTGACTGAGATCCTAGCAAGTTCCAAAGCTGTAAGGTATTCAGTATGTAAGAGAGAAAAGCAGGGACCAGAGAGTGAAAGTGTTAATTCATCCTGAAGCCCATGAGATGCTCCTGTGGATTAGAGTTAGGGGGTGCCTTAATCAGATTTACATTGGAATAAGAAAGTATGTGAAAGGTGAGAGCCAAAAGAGGTTCAAAGCAGGACTATGAAACTGGGCAGTAAGGAGTATGGCAGAGCTGTGGGCCTGCCTTTTTCCTTTTTACTGTTTGATCCCAGGCCTCCACCTGGAATGCTCCCTACTGCCTTTTGTGAGCTACGTTTCTTGTTCCTCTTCAGGTGACAGCTCCCCAGTAGAACACATGCACGTTCTGGGCCTGCTACATGAAGAGCTTCATGGCCCAGGCTCTGTGGGAACACTGAGCACCCTTGCTCAGGCTGAGGTGACCTTGAGTGGTACAAGGGGCCAGGCCTCAGCTGACATTCTATATAGGAGGCCCCAACAGCGCCCAACACATGAGGTTAGAAGCATGGGAGGATTAAAGGTTGGGATCACAGAGGGGGAGAGCAATAACAGAGCTATTGTCATTTCATTATTTCCTTAATCTTCCAAACTAATCTGTGAGATAGTTTTACTATCCCCTTTTGCAGCCTAGGAAACTCAGATCCTGTGAGCTTAACCAATAAAAGACACTGCCTTCTAGGAAATGAAAAAGGAAAAAAGACTGGGAGTGGCTACTGGGGGGGATAAGGAATAAGTCCATATGGAGAGGTGTGAAGGAGGGGTGAGAAGTGGCAAGCCAGAGCTGAAAGCAGCCATTTTCGTAGCTGATTGGAGCCAGATATATTAGAAATTTATAAATCTCTTGTTTCTTTGGCAAGATGGAAAATAACACTTCTTTCCTTTCTTTTCTCCAGACTCAATTATTCTCCATCCTGCCTGACTTCACCCTGGATCTCCAGGAGTTGTCTACCCTAAAGTCCCAGCCTGACCCAGATCTTCTTACGCCCCTGGTATCTAAGAGTGCCAAGGCCAGAATAAGAGAATGGAGTTTGGGGTCTGGCAAGAATAAAAACTGCAGGGGTTGGGGGTGGGGAAGAGTGGCATCATGTTTTGTACCTACAGGTGGATCCTACTACTCACTTGACCTTTAACCTTCACCTGTCCAAGAAAGAGAAGGAAGCCAAAGATAGCCTGACCCTGCCCTTCCAGTTCAGCTCTGAAAAGTAAGGTTGGGACCTATGTGCCAGGGTCCCTGAGTTGAGCCCAATATCTGGGCCTGAGAGTTGGGGCAATAACAGGTTATTGATTAACCTATCAGACTTTATAGGGGTTGAAGTCCATCTCCAGAGTCAAGTCTGGGGAGTGGTTCTCTACCCACCCATAACCCAACAATGGCAAAGAGCTTTTGTCTCTTTTCTCTCTGTTACTGCCTTGGGTCCCAGCTCCACAGTTGTCCCTTGAGCAATCTGGGTCTAGGCTGAGCCAGACCAAACCTGTGGGAAATGGCCCTATCTCCAAGCAACGGTGGTAGGACAGGAAACTAGATGGGGAGGTCAAAGGCAGGTTAGTAAAAGCTTAGTAGATGCTTGTTGTTCTGTGCCCAGTGTGTGGGTGGATGAAACAAGACTGGCAGGATCCTTGCCCTCAAGCTTCTAAGAATAAGAACTTAGAGTATCATTAGGAGAGCAGTGTATGCGTGCCAAATGGTGCTTCAGTACTAACTAAACCAGTCCTGGCTAGTGTGGCTTAGTGGATTGAGGGCCAGCCTGCGGACCAAAGGGTCGCCAGTTCAATTCCCAATCAGGGCACATGCTTGGGTTGCGGGCCAGGTACCCAGTTGGGGTTGCACAAGAGGCAACCACACGTTGATGTTTCTCTGCCTATTTCTAAAAATACCAACTAAACCAGGAGGTCAGAGAAAGAGACTTAAGAAAACATGGAGGACAAAGAAGGAGTCATAGTCACCAGGTACAGGGTATTCAGACAGGACCCCAGTTACCCACCCTTACCAGCACCAATTCTTCTCTTATCTCTCAGACAGCAGGCTCTACTGTACCGTGATCTAGGCCAGGCTACCAGCCACATCTTCTATGAGCCAGATGCTTATGACGACCTGGACCAAGAGGACCCAGATGACGACCTAGATATTTGACTGGCCATAAGATTCAACTAGACTGATTGGAGGGGGGTGGGAAGACCTTGGGCCCATAACCATCCTTCCAGTGTTTGAGTTGGCCTTAACCCTGTCACTGTCCCATCTTTGTTTCCTGTGTCTCTGGAGGCCCTTCCCTATGACTCATGAGCCAGAGAGCAGCCTCCAGTCAGGGCAAAAAAGTGGGTGGGAGCAGAGAGGAAGGTGAGACGAGGAAATCTACCCCTCAAGCCTAATAAAGTTTTTTGTTTTCTTTTTTTAATTATGAAATTCTTTGGTAGCTATTTAAGCAAGAGTTGAGAGTGCAAGGTACTGGAGGATGGGAAACCAAGCACCTAAGTGGGCCTGAATGACAATGAAATGGTTAGGGATGACTGGGCACACTATTGGTGTTCATTGCTTTTTTTAGTTGAAATAGGTATATTTAGGTTATATTTAAGGATCTCAGTAGGAAGAAAGAGGTCTACTTTCCAAAACATACATTTTATTACTGTACAAAAAGCACACCCACCCCTCCTTTGGTCTCCCTAGCCAGGTCCCCAGGGAACTGTACACAATGTGCAGAACTGGAGTGACTGCGTATCTGCTGAACATCCTACCCGCAGGCTGAGCTGTCTGCCTCGGTCCCTTCAAGTGTTTAGGCATACCCTTAGGTTGCCAACCTGGGGCAAGGGGGTCCCAGCTCACACATATTCCTTGGCAGAGTTGGGTTTAGGGTAGGAGTGAGGTGCACGGTACCCGGTTTTGTTCCCACTGCCAGGACAGGAGCAAGAGAGTAGAGCACCTCCCAAGAGGGTCAAAGCAGACCCTGCCCAGCCTATGAAGATGGCAGGACCAAACTCGTACCTGTGGAGAGAGGGGATTGGAGTCAGAAACCTTGGCCTGCCTCTCCTTAACCCCAAACCCGTTCCTTTAGGAGGCAGGATTCCCATACTTACTTAACATTCATGGGGACCAAAGGGTTATAAAAGTCTGTGATAATCATGTGGCCATACCAGGAACAAGCTATCAAAGCGGCAAGACCTGGAGAGAGAAATGGGTTCAGATATTGTGAGCCCCCCAAAATGGCACTTTGCCCACCCTCCTCAGAGCCCTTGAAACCACCAGGGGCCCTGTAACTCACCTGCTAGGATGAAAATGATGCCTCCTGTCATAGCTATACGGGCTTTTTTCACTTTGTCGTCACCCCCGCAGCGTGTACACTTCATACCCATTGTGGCCACAAACATGGCTAGGAGGCCCAGCACTAGGGATACCACCATTAGTGCTCGAGTAGCTTGAATGGGTGCTGCAGGGAAGTGGGAAGGACTTTCATTGCTGGGAAGCGCAGGTAGCCTTCAGAAGGCTCCAGCCTTCCATCCGAATTGCCCTAAGCCGGCCTTCCGGGCTTCGACCTCGGTGTCCACCTCCCAGGCTGGTTTGGGGTGGATCCCGACTCCGAGGCCTTCCAGCTCTGCCCCGCCCTATCTCTGCTCTCGGACCCGCCCGAGGCTCTGGGGTTTCGATGAAACTGCCCCGGGTAGGGGGAAGGGTGAAAGGGGACAGCAGAGGCAGCGGTAGCAGACTCCAAACGATCCACAGAGACGGCTGGAGTCCCAGTTCTGACCCTGCTATGGAGGCCATGGGGTTTGTGGCTTCGTCTAATCGGCGGATAAGATTAGAGACCGCAAGCATCTACCCACAACTAGAGTGCACGCCTCCTACCCAAGCCACCCTTTGTACGAGAGAAAAGAGCGGGAGTGAGCGAGGCCACTGCCAGCCTATGCACTGTGGGGAATATGAGACCCAGGCCCAGGATCCAGCTACCCACTTGGGTAGCTGGGAGTGGAAGAAGGGTGCAGCCGGCCGGGTGCGGGCTCACCTGTAGCCGCCGAAGCCCAGGCCTGCTCTGGCCATTTACTCTGCCCCACCTCTACTGCAACTGCCCCTCCTTGCCCCACCAGCTCCCGGGCAACCTAGGGCGTCGGGTCGTGGGGCCCCGGCTCTGCCCCGCAACCCACTCAGTGACCTCGGCCCTAGCTAGGCTCGTCCGCCCCGTCAGTCTCGCGGCCTTACCTGGCAGGGCAAGCACCGAGTCGTACATTTTGCAGCTCATCACTCCCGTGCTCTGCGTGACGCAGTCCATCCACAGCCCCTTGTACATGGCCTGGGCCGTGATGATGTTGTCGCCCGCGTACGAACTCATCTGCCACTGTGGAATGGCGGTGCAAGCCACCAGGCCCACCCAGCCCAGCAGGGCCATGGAAAAGCCCAGCAGCTGCAAGCCCGAATTGGCCATTCCCTCAGAAGAGACTGGGGGCGCCGGGCTGGCGCCTCTGCAGTAAAATAAGCAGGATTTGAGGGGCAACCCCACAAGACAACAGGGTAGAGTTATAAGTCGTCCAAAAAGAAAACGTTTTCTGTCGGGTGACTGCAAATTTCTTATCACCCGACGTAAGCACAAATCGCCCTTTCCGCGGGGCGAGGGTCTCACAGCAGAGGGAACAGGCTACGCCCAGAGGACTGGTGGCCTACAAAAGCGATCCAGGAACTCCAGGGCGTTCGCTCCGGCACTCTCGGCGACGCTACCCCAACAAAAGGTGGAGGGGCCGTAAGGGCGGTCCTGGGCGCTGGAAGTCCCCGAAGTACCCTGGGCGGTCGGGCCAAGATGAGGGTGCAGGCAGCGGTGAGCGGGCAGATTCGAGCAGACAGGTGCGGCGCACCTGAGTATATGTAGGGCGTCGGAGGCGCGCCCCCGCGGGCACTGGGAGCGTTAGGGGGAGCGGAACAGGAGGGGCAGCCAAGGGTGACCTGACGTCACCGAAGGGACACTCACCTGGGCCGGAAGTTCTGGCCCCCACCCCTCCTCTCCCAGGTGTAGAGGAAGAAACCTGAGCACCAGGGTCACGCCCCTTCACTTGCCCTTCTTTGACCGCAGGTTGAGAGAAGGCGGAGGCTTCTCAGAATTTCGCCCCTGCGGACTGGACTTCGTTCAAGCACCGGGACACCCCTTCCCTTCTCTCCAACAGGTGTACAGAGAACGCTGGGGAGCCAGAGCGCGGGGTACGCCCCTGGCCAACTTTCGCTCCTCCCTTCTCCCCCTACACCCGCAGGAACTCTTTACTTCTATCTAGGTGCTCTTTGTCCCGCCCTACTTCCCCTTCGCCCCCACCTTCTTCTCTACTCACTTCTTTTTCTTCCATCTCTTGTCCCAGCCGCCGGAATCTTCAGGGTCCCTGGCTCCGATGCCTCAGAACTCTCCCTCAAGCAGCCGAGTTGGAGTCGCCGCCTGGGGCCACCGGCCCAGCGCACCCTCCCGACCCTCTGTCTGTGGCCCTCCTACCCTGCCCACCAATAGGCACCACGTTTTCAGGCAAAACCTCTCATCTTCTTGGCCAATTCCACCCAAATCCCTGACAAGCCTTAATGCCTTGAGCGCTTAACACCCCACCTCCCCTCCATCACTATCCCCTCCCTCATTAAGGGTCCTTGAAACAGAGGAAAAACAAAAAACAAAAAACAGAATCCAAAAGTCAGCAGAGGATGGGGAGCAGGGTAAAACCTCCATTGCAGCCTTGGCCATACCCCTCACTCCCCCCCTTGGAGTCTTTCCAAATCCATGGTTCACCTTTCCCTCTTCTCACCTCCCGCGCGCGCACACACACACACACACACACACACATTTCTCTTTCATTCTGAGCTTGCAACCTACCTATTTCTATTTGTGTACACTCTCCCATCCTGTGTCCTCCCTAACATCTGGTTCTAATGTGACTTTTGATTCAGCTCTCAGACTGCCACATTATCCTCAGGTTTCTTTTTGTGCTCTCTATAAACCATTGCCCCATCCTTCCTCTGGCTATCTCTTCCCAGCGCCCCCTCATTCATTCTCCCTCATCATTTATCATCTCCCCCTCCTGCCTTTCCACGTCCTTTTTTAGTCTACCTTTGTTCCCTACCCATCTCAAGCCCCCTTGAAGTCCAGTATCACCAATTAGTCTTCCTTTTCATCCTCCTGCCCAGTTTCCTCCAATCTTCCTCTTCTCCCACCTTGTCTCACCTCTCAGACTCCCATATTTTGTACTGTCTCTTATTTTATTTTTCTCTTCCCTTTTTTACCCCTCAACTCTCTTGCATTTCCCATTTTTGTTCCTCCCTCTCAAACATCTCTCTGGAGGTCTTCCCTTCTTCAATAAACATTAGAGTCCCTTATACTAAGCTAATTAACCCTTTTTTCTATAAAATACAGACTTTAACATTTTTTACTCATTTCCCTACATTTTAAGTAATGGTGTTTTATAAAGGTGCTTTCCAGCTCTGAAATTCCGTGTTTCTCATTAAGTATGTTTAACTTCTGTCCAAGCTCACTGCTGCCACCTCAGCCAAGCCACCATCACCTCTTGCCTGGACACTGCAATTGCCTCCAAACCAATCCCCCTGCTTCCCTTCTTGTCTTTCTAAAGCCTAGTCTCTGAAATATGTTTAAGTGTTCTTTTTGTTTTTTTAATAAGTGATGTTAGATAGTGAAGAAGGTGAAGGAGGGTATGGGGGAATAAATGATAATGGAAGGGTACTTGACTGGGGGTGGTGAACACACAATACAGTGTACCATGTTGTAGAATTGTGTGCCTGGAACCTGTATGATTTTGTTAACCAGTGTTACCCCAATAGCTTGAGTAAAAAGGAAAATTTAAAAATAAATAAATAAAAATTTAAAAAAAATAAAACCTCGTCTCTGGAAGTGACTTCTTTTTCTTTTTTTCTCTCTTTTTAAAAAGATTTTATTTATTTATTTATTTTTATAGGGAGGGGTGGGGAAGGAGAAAGAGGGGAAGAGAAACATTAATGTGCAAGCAAGAGATACACCACAATCAGTTAGTTGCCTCTCAACTGGGGACCGAGCCCACAACCCAGGCATGTGCCCTGACTGAATCGAACCAACATCCTTTCAGTTCACAGGCAGGCATTCAATCCACTGAGCCACACCAGCCAGGGTTGGAAGTGATTTTTCCTTAAAAACAAACAGACAGCCCTGGCTGGTGGCTCAATGGATAAGGTGCTGGCCTGTGAACCCAAAGTTTGCTGGTTCAATTCCCCAGCCAGGGCACATAATCAGGTTGCAAGCCAGGTCTCCGGCCAAGTCCATAGCTGGAGGCAGGCGAGAGGCAACCATCCATTGACATTTTTCTCCCTCTCTCTCCCTTCCTCTCTCTCTCTCTGGAAATAATAAATAAAAGTTCAAAGACAAGAACAAAACAAAAAAAAAAACTGATAAAAAACAAACAAACAAACAAACATTGATCATGTCACCACCTGTTGAAAATCCTTAGTATCTTCCAGTAGCACTTTTTTGCTCCTATTGCTCCACTAAATTTGGTAAATGCTATACCATGCCTGGCATCTCTGTTTTCTTTAAACAGACTTCCTATCAAAGTGCCTTTGCACAGTCTGTTCTCTATGCCTAGATGTTCTCTACTTATCCCCACCCACCTTCCTCTACCCTGCTAGCCAACTATGCTTCAACCATCAGCTCAAAATATCACTTCTCTTAGGAAGCCTGGCCTGACTAACCCACCTCAGACAGAGTCAAATCACCTGCTGAGTGCTCTCACCGCTACTTGTACTTTACTTTCAAAGCTCTTATCATAGTTTGGAACCATTTACTTAGTGTGGTTATTTATCCAATGTCAGTCTCCCACTGTACTAAGTTCTAAAGGGCAGAGATGTGCCTGAGTTTTATCACCAATAAATATTTGATGAATAAATGAAGAAAACTAACAGTATTTTCATCTACTTGTTCAACCAGTATTTTCTGAGTATCTACATAACGTACTAGTCACCATGTTTGACACTGAGGATATAGCTGTAAGTAAGACACTATGCTTGTGTAACTTAAACTCTAGAGTGAGGAAGCAGACCATAAAGACATAAGCAGCCCTGGCTGGTAGCACAGTGGGTAAGGTGCCAGCCTGCAAACCCAAAGGTTGCAGGTTCAATTCCCCAGCCAGGGCACATAACCAGGGTGCAAACCAGGTCTCCAGTCAGATCTGTGGCTGGAGGCAGGAGAAAAGCAACCATACATTGATGTCTCTCTCCCTCTCTGTCTCTCTCCCTTCCCCTCTTCCTAAAAATAATGAAATGGAATCTTAAAAAAAAAAAAAAAAAAGACATAAGCAAAAGGGTACATGTTTTGAAGGCAATAAAACAAGTTAATGTGATGAGCTTGGATCCACTACAGAGTGATATCAGGGAGACCTTTCTAGGGAGTGCAAATAATGAGCTAGCCATGAAAGAACCATGTTATAATCAGGGGAAGCAGTGATTCCTGTGTCAGTTGCCCCTTTAAGACTTGTACTAATTTAAAGCAGGATCACTTAACTTCACACTGCTGACATTTGGGGCCAGATAATTATTTGATATGAGTGACGGTCTTGTGCATTATTGGATATTTAGCACCCTAAATTTTTTCTGATTAGATGCCAATAGAATCTTTCCCTGAACCCCAATGTGACAATTTAAAAATGGGTACAAGAAGCAGGTAGATTGATAATCGGAATTAACTGAGGTTGGTTGCTAAAAAAGAGAGAGGGAAGGAATTTTAAGGTATTTGCATGAGAGTGTTTTATGTGTTAGGTCATTGATATATTGGGTAAGAAGGAGAGAAAACATAAAAAAGGGTTGGTGGATGATAGAGTCAATGGTTTAGAGATGAAAGGAAAGCATGAGTAGGTGAGCTAAAGGGCTAGGAGATGATCATTAGAAGTGGGAGGCTCAAGTCCAATAAATTAAAGGAGGTTATTTTTGGAGATGGGCTAAAGAGAAAAATCATTGGAGATGAGACTGAGACTGAGAACAGAGAGGCTACAATGGACGGTGAGCCAGGTGCTGAAGTTATCAGTGAATACAGTTGAATGAACAAGCTGAAAGACCCCAGCAATAATTACAGGTAGTGAGAAATACACTTGCAGACATGAACTTCAAAGGAGCACAGGATTTTGAAGGATGAAGGAAGAATAATGGTTTAGAAGAAGCATCAAGGAGCAATATTCCCAGCTCCAGACCCTGACGTGTAAGGTATAAGACAAAAGCCCTGGCTGGTGGCACAGTGAATAAGGAACTGGCCTGCGAACCCAAAGGTTGCTGTTCGATTTCCAGCCAGGGCACATAACCAGGTTGCAGGTCAGGTCTCCAGCCAGGTCTATAGCTGGAAGCAGGTGAAAGGCAACCATACATTGATGTCTCTCTCCCTCTCTGCCTCTCTTCCTAACCCTCTCTCTAAAAATGATTAAAAATCTTAAATAAAAAAAAAAAAAAAGATATAAGACAAAAAATAAGCCTCTGTTAAGGGGGCTGCCAGGGAGGTGTGTTCTCCAAGATAGCCAGATTTCAGTAAGGTCTAGAAAAGGAACACTCAGAAAACAAGCTGGGAATATAAGGATGATGATAGACAAGTCCAAAGGTCACAGAGGAAAAGTTTGAAAGATCAAGTCTGGTTAGAGGGTTGGGTCAGATTAGGGAACATACACCATAGCATGGGAATGACAGGTGACATGATGAGGTAAACAGTCTGGTATGGAAACCCAAACAACTTGTTGGTTTCCATAGGAAAGTGTGTCCTGAGTTCTGAAAAGGTGATAACTAACTTGCAATATTATTTTAATATTATACATTATTACTCAAAAACTATTATACTGATCACTGATTATTATAGACCAAGAAGTTATAGTCCTAAGACAAACAAAATATTCCAAGTTCTAATTCCACCTCATTTATTATTTTTTACATGTATTGTTTTATAATCATTTTTTAAAGATTTTATTCATTATTTTTAGGGAAGAGAAAGGAAGGGAGGAAGAAAGGAAGACAAACATCAATAAATATATGGCTGCCTTGTTTTTTGCATGCCTCCAGCTGGAGACCTGACTGGGGAACTGGCTTGCAACCTGGGTATGTGCCCTGACTGGGAATAGAACTAGCAATGCTTGGGTTTGCAGGTGGGAGCTCAATTCACCGAGCCACACCACCCAGGACTCACTAATTTTTTTATTTATTAATTTTTGAGAGAGAGAGAGAGAGACTTGTTCCACTTACCCATGCAGTCACTGGTTGATTCCCATATGTACCCTGACCAGGGATTGAACCCATAACCCTGGTGTATCAAGATGATGCTCCAACCAGTTAAGCTATCCAGCCAAGGCTAATTCCATCTCATTCAGAAAAGTATTCTTAGGCTTTAATTGTCTTATTTATAAAATAGGAGTGAAGATATTTTGCCTACTTAGGAAACAGGAGTCTAGGCCAGATGATATCCTGTGGTTCCTCCTGGAGTGTGTTTTTGAGATACAGTTCTAGAGAAGGAGTGACAAAGTGACCAGCTCATTTTATGAGGGTAGGGTAATCTTGCCTCTGAAATCAAAGATAATCTGAGAAAAGTATTAAAGACCTATTTTGTCTTTAAATATAGACACAAAAATTCTTAATAAAATATTATTTAACCAAGCCCTGGCTGGTGGCTCAGTGGATAGGTGCCCACCTGCGAACCCAAAGGTTGCTGGTTCGATTCCCAGCCAGGGCACATAACCAGGTTGCAAGCCAGGTCTCCAGCCAGGTCCTTAGCTGGAGGCAGGTGAAAAGCAACCATACATTGATGTTTCTCTCCCTTTCTGCCTCTTTCCTTTCCCTTCTCTCTAAAAAATAATAAATAAAATATTTTTAAAATAAATAAATAAATATAAATAAAAAGAAAATCTAAAAATGTTTAAAATAAAGAAAAAAGATTTAGAAAGGAAATTCTTTTTTCTTTTTCTTTTTCTTTTTTTTAATTTGTATGAGATTATTTCAGTCAAACTGAAGACATATGCCAGGGAGCAAGATCTCTAAATGCTCCCAGAAGATATTCTTATACTTAATGCAGAAATACTAGGCTTAACTCTTTTATAATGGGGCATGAAGATGTTCATGGTTACCCCTTCCCCGCTCTCTAAAAATACAATAAATAAATAAAATTAAATAACAGCAGTGTTAGTGCAAGAACGGACAGATATACCAATGAAGTAAAATATGAGGTCAGAGATAGAAACTTTTATATATCAAATTTTGATATGTGGTAAATGTGGCTCAGTAAGAGAAAGATAAATTGGATTCCTGACACCCAAAACAAGATGTACTCCAGATGGATTAAAAAAGAGTTAAATGTGTCCTGGCCAGGTGGTTCAGTTGGTTGGAGTGTCACCCGTAATTCCAAGGTTGCAGGTTCAATCCCTCATCAGGGCATATTCCTTCCTAGGTTGTGGGTTTGATCCCCCATCAAGCTATTTATGGGAGGCAACCAATCCATGTTTCTCTCTCTCTCTCTCAAATCAATAAACATATCAAAAATTAATTAATTACAAAATAAAATGACTTAAATGTGAAAAGTAAAACTAAACTTATAGAAAGAAAATATTTTTTAAAATCTTTGTGGTGCAAAGATGGAAAAGTACATATGCAAACTTTCTTTTTTTAATTTAATTTTATTGTTGTTGTATTATATGCAAACTTTCAAAGTCACTAACCATAAAGGGAAAAATTTGTATTACACCAAAAATAGGATTTCTATTCAACGAAGTACATCAAGGAAAAATTAATAGGCAGATAACAAAATAGAGAAAATATTTGCTAGGTTTAAACCTGACAAGGAACTAATATAATTTTTTAAATGTTGCCAATCAACAAGAAAAATATCCCAAGAGAAAGTAAGCAGAGACTATAAGAGAATTTACAAAAGAAAGCCAAATCTCTAACAAGTGTTTAAAGGGATGCTTCAGGCCATGACTAATCAGGCAGAACTTCAGTAAAATATCACCTTTCTTTTTTGTTCCTTTTTCTTCTTTCTTTCTTTTTTTTAATTTAATTTTATGGTTGTTGTATTACATTCATCCTATTCCCCACCCCCTACTCTCCCCTTTCCCACCCTCCCATCCTCCTCAAAAGTTAATCCCATTTTTCTGTGTCCATTGGTCATCCATGCTAGTTCCTTGACTAAACTGCTCGCCTTTTTTGCCTCATTCTCCCCTCCCCCTCCCCCTTTCCTCTGCACACTAAAGGTCTGTTCCTTGTATTCATGTCTCTGGTTCTATTTCGCTTGTTTGTTTTGCTCATTAGTGTCCTGTAATGGGTGAGATCATATGATATTTGTCTTTTACTGACTGGCGTTATTTCACTAAGCACAATACTCAAAATATCACCTTTCACTTATTGAACTGACAAATATTAGAAATCCTAACCAATTCTCATGTATTTGATTAAAACCTGATATAGTCCACTCTGGATTTTAAAAGACTGATCAGCTCTGGCTGGTGGCACAGTGGATAAGGCACCGGCCTACAAATCCAAAGATTGCTGGTTCCATTCCCAGCCAGGGCACAAAACCAGGTTGCAAGCCCAGTCTCCAGCCAGGTCCACGTCTAGAGGCAGGTGAAAGACAACCATACATTGATGTCTCTTCCCCTTTCTGCCTCTCTCCTTTCCCCTCTCTCTAGAGATGGTGAATAAAATCTTTAAAAATTAAATTAAATTTATTTATTTTTTTCATTGCTTGTAGGGAGAGAGGAAAGGCTAAAAATTAAATTTAATTTAAATTTAAAAAATTAAAAATAAAATTTTAAAAAGGCTGATAAACTTGAAATATTGACTTTTGTGAAAATATGGGTAGATCTTGAGAGTATCATCATGCTAAGTGAAATAAGTCAGATGGAAAAAGACAAGAATCATATGATTTTACTCATATATAAGTGGTATATAAGACAAAAAGCAACAAATGAAAAAACAAACAAATCCATAAATACAGACAACAGAATAGTGGTTACCAGAGGGAAAGGAGGTTGGAGAGAGGACTTAAGAGGGTAAAGGGGGTCAGATATATGGTGACAGAGGAGGCTAGGCTTCAAGTGATGAACACACAATGGAGTATACAGATGATGTATTATAAAGTTGTACACCAGGTATTTGTTTTTTAAATATTCATTTACTTATTTTTAAAGAGAAGGAGGAGGAAGAAAGAGAGGGAGAGAAACATCAATGTGTGAGAGGAATATTGATTGGTTGCCTCTTGAATGTCCCCAGTTGGGGACCTGGCCAACAATCCAGGCATGTGTTTAATTCCCCTGACTGGGAATTGAACCAGCAACCCTTCCCCAGGATGGCACTCAATCCACCAAGCCACACCAGCCAGGGGTACATCTGATGGTTATATAATATTATGACACAATGTTACCCCAATAAATTTCATTGAATTTTTAAAAGAAAAAGAAAAAATGACGTATGTGTTGATTGGTGCTAGTGTAGGGGAATTAGAACTCTCATACACTGCTAAAGGGAATGTAAAATGCTACAGCCACTTTGGAAAACAGTTTGGCAGTTTCATAAAATGTGAAACATACACCTATCATATAATCCAACCAGTCTACTCCTAGGTATTTCCCAGGAGAAATTAAAGCGTATGTCTATACAAAGACATTTGTGCATGAATGTTCCTAATGGCTTTATGTGTAATAACCTAACAGTGGAAATAATCTAAATGTCCATAAACAGGTGAATGGATATTGAATGGATATCCAATAGTATAATGGATATCAAATCAATAATATTCAGCAATAAAAAGGAATGAATTATCTATACACAAAACAACATAGATGAATCTCAACGTAATTATTAAGTGACAGAAGCCAGGCAAAAAGAGTACATTCTGTCCATTTACATAAAATTCAAAAAAATTCAAACTAGTCTATAATAACAAAGCAGATTAGTGGTTACCTAGGGGATAGAGAAAGGGCTAAAGGGAAGGATTACAAAGAGATACAAGAAAACTTTGTGACATGATGAATATGTTAATTATCTTGATTATTCAGACAGTTTCATGGGTGTATGCATATGTCAAAACTTAAACTGTAGCCCTGACTGGGTAGCTCAGTTGGTTAGATCATCATCCCAATACACCAAGGTTGTAGATTTGATCCCTGGTCCGGGCACATATAAGAATCAACCAATGAATGCATAAATAAGTGGAACAACAAATCAATGTTTCAATGTTTTTCTCTCTTTCTAAAATTAATTTTAAAATCTCTAAAAACTTAAATTGTACAATTAAAATATATGCAGTGTTTTGTTGTTGTTGTTATTTGTTTGGCAATTATGCCTCAATAAAGCTGTTTTTAAAAACAGAAACAAATAACCTGATTTAGCCCTGGCTGGTGTGGTTCAGTTGGTTGGGAATCATCTTGCAAAGGTTGCCAGTTTGATTCCCAGTCAGGGCATATGCCTGGGTTGTGAGTTTAAATTCTACTTGAGGTGTGTACAAGAGGCAACATAATTGATGTTTCTATCTCACATCAAAGTTTCTCTCCCTCTCTTTCTTCTTCCCTTCCCCTATTTTTAGAATCAATAAAAGGAAAAAAAATTTTAAGATTTTATTTATTGTTTTTAGAGAGAGGGTAAGGGAGAGAGGCAGAGGGGGAAAGAGACATTAATGTATGGTTGCCTTTCACCTGTCTCCAGCTATGGGCCTGGCTGGAGACCTGGCTTTCAACCTGGTTTTGTTGCCCTGGCTGGGAATTGAACCAGGGACCTTTGGGTTCGCAGGTTGGCACCTTATCCACTATGCCACCAGCCACGGCTAAAACAAAACAAAACAAAACAAAACAAAAACATTTTAAAACCTCATTCAGTTTAATCTAGTCTAACTACTATATGAGTATTACATTATTCACCTTCATTAACATTCTAAGATGTAGATACTATTATTATCTCCCTTCTCATTTTACAGATGAGGTAAATAAGGCACAAAGAGTTTGGGTAACTTTCCCAAGGGCACAAAGTTAGTAAGTATCAGAGCGGGGCTCAAACTTAGGCTGTTTGGGCCCAGAGCCTACACTCTTTTTTTCAGTTCTCACTTGAGGATATGTGCAGTGATTTTAGAGGGAGGGAGGGGGAGAGAGAGAGAGAGAGAGAGAGATTGGTTGCCTCCCACAACCCAGATACGTTCCCTGATTCAGAATTGAACCTGCCTGCAGCTTTCTGGTGCATGGGACAACGCTCCAACCAACTGAGTAACCTGGCCAGGGGCAGAGTTCATATTCCTAGTTATGCTGCCTCTGGGTGGATAGTGACTGAGAGGGTGTGGTGGTAACAGAACCCTTCCACATTGCTGATGGAAGTGAAGACTGGGACAGTCATTCTTAGCAGCAAGCTGGTAGCACTTAGTCATATTAGATATAAGTATGCCCTATGACTCAGCAATTCCACTTGGGGAGAAAGATATAAATAAAGATGTAGACATGGGCAGAGGCAGAGATACATCTCCCAAAGAAGTTCTTGTAGCAGTTCATAATGAACCTTGAATGAAAATGTTCACTTCCACATTATTTGTTGTGGTTGGAAACTGAAGGTGACATGGATGCTTATCAAAAGGATTATAAAATGTGTTGTGACTTATACTATGGAGTACTATGCAACAATAAACTTGATAATCACAGAACATGAATGAGTTTTTAAAACAGTGTTTATCAAAATAAGTAAGATCTTGTCTTGGCCCTGTGGCTCAATTGGTTGGAGCGTCATCCCATAACCAAAGTGTGCGAGTTTGATTCCCAGTTGGGGTGTATGGGGAAGACAGACAATGGATGTTTCTCTCTCACATCAATATTCCTCTCTCTCCCTTCCTCTCTTTCTGAAAGCAATGATAAAATGTTCTCTAGTGTGGATAAGAAAAGAAAAGAAGTAATATCAGAAAGAAAGATATAGCCCTGGTTGGGTTGCTCAGTTGTTTGGAGTATCTTCCTGATGTGCCAATGTTGTGGGTTCAGTCCCAGGTCAGGGCATATACAAGAATCACCAAATGAATGCATAAGTAAGTAGAAGAACAAATAGATGTTCTCGTTCTCTCTTTGTCTCACCAATCAAAATTTTAAATAATTTTTAAGGATTTTTAAAAAGAATGAAAGATATAACAAGATGCTATATGGATTTAAAATACACACAAAACAATTCATGTTTTACAAGAACACAAACAAAAAATGAGTATTAAAGACATTGCAAAGGTTGCCTTTGAAGGGGGAACAAACAAGAAAGGGGTATGTAAGTAAAAGAGAATTTTAAAAAATATTTTATTCATTTAATTTTAGAGAGGGGGAAGGGAGAAAGAGTGGGAGAGAAACATCAATGTGCAAGAGATATGTTGATCTGTTGCTTCTCACATATCCCCAGCTGGGGACCTGGCTGCAAACCAGGCTTGTGCCCTGACCAGGAATCAAACTGGCAACCTTGCAAGTCCACAGGCCAGCACACAATCTACTGATGAACCACACCAGCCAGGGCAAAAGAGAAATTTTTTAACATAAAATTAAAATAAGACATAGAAGGCCCTGGCTGGTAGCACAGTGGATAAGGTGCCGGCCTGCGAACCCAAAAGTCGCAGGTTCGATTCCCCAGCTAGGGCACATAACCAGGTTGCAAATCAGGTCTCCAGTCAGGTCTGTGGCTGGAGGCATTTGAAACGCAACCATACATTGATGTCTCTCTCCCTCTCTGCCTCTCTCCCTTCCCGTCTTTCTAAAATAATGAAATAAAATCTTTAAAAAAAATTTTTTTAAAAGGCATAGATTAATGAAGAAAATGTTCCAATATCTGTGTCATTAATCCAATCCTCCACACATGAGACCCTAACATATAGACACAATACAGGCAAAGAATGAAGGGAGGAAATAGCATTACTAAAGCTCAGGAGTAAAAGTTTCCCTCCAGGATCTGGAATCAAAGAGGGCCTGTACAGTAGGAGCTAGGGGCAGAGTAGGGGGTGCTGTATGAAGGAATATGATGGCTTTCTCCTGCCTGCCAACCTCTTCACCTAACCATGGGCGGAACCCAACCTGAAAATATTGAATGCAGGAGCTTGGAAAATAAAAGCCTGCAGGATTTAGCTCTCCATGATATAGGGCAGGATAGGGCTACAGCTGGTTCTGAAATTACATGGGCCAAGGATTACTATGCAAAATCAACACACACACACACCACCACCACCACCACCACCACCATCACCACCACCACTACCACCACCACCACACACACACCACACACACACCATATACATGAGCTCCAATCCAAAGTTCCCCCTGTGTCACTTTTCTCTCCTTCGTTTTCAATCCTGTCAGTCAACACCTTTCCCCCATATTCCATGCCATTTTTCTTTCTTTCTCCCAACACTCTCTTTATTTCTTTTTTGTTTTCTTTTCTACTTCCCCATCACTTCTCCACATTCTTTAAACTACTCTATCTCCTCCATCTAGCTCTGACTTGCTTTCCTTAATCCTGCTTTTCCTGGGGTTTAAACCCCTAGACTGGTCCCTGAGAAGCATTGTTAGGGGGGAGGGGGGAAGCACCTGAACAAGAGCAAGAATGTGCCTTTACTCAAGTGGTAGGACAGAACTCAGGGTGCTGGACCCCAGCCTTGTACTTCACCTACACTGACTTCATCTGCCCCCAACCTGTGCCTCCCTCCTACTTTCATTTTTCCCTTTGGCACCTTTCCTTGCTTTCCCCCTTCCCTGACCTACTCCCTTTGTGGTATTCCAGCATCCTTGGTTCTCCTTTTACCCTTCTGATCAGTCCTCTCTGTTTCTATCTATTTCTTCTCTTTTTTTGCCCATAAATGACTGGTTTTCCTTAATGTTCACACTTTAGCTCTTCATTTATACCCCCTTGGTCAGATAGGTGGAGCCATTTACCAGATGGCTCCCTCCTTTGCGATTGCTCCCAACCTGTGTTCCTGGCACATTTATTCATTCAACAAACATTTACTTAGTGCCTGCCCCTGGGCTGGGTGCTGGGGATACAGAGGTAAACAAAGTGATCTTCAGTCCTCAATGGTACAGAGAAGAAATAACAATGTATTATATTGAGGACACATGCTTTTTAGAGGAAAACCATGGGAGGTTTCACAAAGGGGGTGAGCTTTTTTTGAAAGGTGAGTAGAAGTGCTCTGGTATTACAGACCAAGGAATTATTAATATGAGCAAGACACCAAGGAATGAAACAACACTGTGTGTCCTGGGAACAGGAAGTAGTATTGTGTGGAGAAGATAGAGAAGGTAAGGAAGAGACAGGAGAGGAGAGGCAGGAGGTTTCATTCACTGTGAAAAGGGGTTTGAACTTGACAGTAGGGGCGACAAAAAGCCAGTGATTTTTGGGTTGGGGGTGATGAGATTGATTTTTTTTTGTATTGTACTCTGCCCTCCCTGTAAGGAGAAAAGAGGGGCAGGAATATCAGTCAGAATGAGGGTAGTCTGGACCAAATTGGCAGCAGAATAAGTGAATAAAGTCAGATGATTGTGAGTTTGGGAGATCAGAACACTAATGTTGGTAACTAACTGGATAAAGGGGACTGCAGGAGAGGCGAAAATAAGCATGACTTTCAGGACTCTGATAGGAGTGACAGGGTGGCTATTGAAACTATTCACTAAGATGAGAAAGTTAGGAGGAGCAGGTTTGGACTTCACCCATGAGGCAGTTGAACATTCGGATCTGGGGCTCCAGAAAGAGGCCTCAGTTGGATGTAACAGAAGCTGTAGAGAGGTAGAATGGCCACGGACAAGGAGCCGGAGCCTATTCTGGCTAGCGGGTCCTCGGGCTCCCTCCAGGAGGCACTACAGCCCCGCGCTTCTGAGCCCTGTTTCCTAAACTGCGTGATTTCTAAATTCGGTATTCAACTTTTCTCTGAACAAGCCCGCCCTAGGTCGCGTCCTCCTCGCAGGGCAGAATTTAGCTGGGGATTCAAACCGGGAGTGGCTTGCAGAGAGCTTGTCCAAGTTGTCCACGCGACCGGCACTTACGTGGGGTCTCAAGGACCTCAGGGCTGGTGGTGTGATCGGTGTGGCCACCTGCCCCTTGGGCTGCCTCCAGAAACCAACGTGAAGAACCGGGATGGGAAGGGACAGATTGGCAGTTCCCAGAGCAAGGAAGAATAGAAATATGGTCACCCGACCCTTTAGGAACGGAATTTCTTGTCCCTCAGGGCCATCTGGGCGTGGGAAACGTGTTGCGGACCCTTTAAAAGTTCCATCTCCCTGCCCTTCCCAGCCTGGGACAGGCCGGGACACTCGGGATCTGACATTTGGCTTCTCCCAGCGTGGGAGCTAAAAATAACCACCGTGGGTTACTTTAGTCCATTGCTCCTCACGCACCTCGCGAACTGGCTGGCCCACTATCTCAAGCCACCCCAGTTTTCTCTGGGGCAAGTATACCTGGCCCATTCCCTCCTCTTGGACTCCGCTATCCCAACCCGCCGCACAGGACTTTCAAGTTGTCTCTTCAGCACAAAACCTTGGCTGATGGGAGGAATCGTCCTTACACGAAGGGGACTAGGCCTACTGTGCTCCAAGTAATTTTTCTTAAAACTTCCCAGCGAGAAGATGCTGGGAATCCGAGGGGTGTGTCTCACCCGGCAAGCTGAGGGGTGTGACCCGGCTGGCCAGCACTCTATCAGGTGCCAAATTCTAAACCCCAGGCTTAAGGAGGGGCGTGGCCTTCTGGGGTGTGCGGGCTCCTAGCCAATGGGTGTTGTGAAGGGCGTGGCCAATGGGGGCTGTGGGGGCTCCTCGGGTCTCTTGGTTCAAGCCAGATTCCCCCGGAGCCCTTCCGCTCTCCGGCTCCTTGGCTTTATCTGTGGGTCCCGCTAGGCCCACCCTCTGCACTTCGCTCCGGGAACCCCATCTCCTCCGCTCCCTCTGCCTGCCAGGCTGGACCGCAGACCCCCAGTCGCCTCCCTCTTATTAACTGCAGCTACTTTGCCTCCAGCTCCTAAGACAAGATGCCGTCGGGCTTCCAACAGATCGGCTCAGAAGTAGGGTTCAGCATGCGGTGGTGGGACGTGGGGCATGGGTCTCACTTTTTTCGGGCTGGGGTCGCAATTCGGGTCAACTAAGGGGCAGTGCCTACGCAGGCACAGGGGTTGGGGGTGGAAGCCTGGCTATTTATACTCAGGCTAGACAACCCGTGACTGTCGGATTCCAGTCCCTCCGAGAGGATGAGCAGATCTAGGGGGCTGTTCAGGGGCACGTACTACAGTTGGATTTTGTGATACCAGGGCTTGCCCCTTTATCTAGTACACCGAACATTGCACCAGAATCAGGGACACTCTGCTCTCTATCCAGCTTGAGAAAGCAGATCCAGGCAAGTCTTGAACTCCAGGAGCTGTCCATCTGGCCCGGCTCTGGGAAGTTTTCTAGGACCAGAGGCCCTCTGTTGGCCTCCACCTGCCCCCACCCCCAACTCCTGGCGGCTCTCCAAAACGCTGAACTTTCCCTTGGCCCCATGGTTGGTGGAGGGGAGAGAGGGTTGGCAGCCTCCCCACCCCCCACCCCCCAGCTCAGGTTTCTGCTTGGAGACAGTCTGTGCCGCCAGTGAGCAGCCACGACAGCCACCGCCCCTCACACCACTTTCCCGCCCCCATCCCCTGGGCATGGCTCTTCCGGGCAAAATCCGGCAAGGTCCCCTGCCCTTCGTTGGGGCTTAGAGGGGGGAGGGGACACCGGGGCGACTGGGGCGGAGATAGAAAAGGCCACCACAAGGGCCATAGGCTGGGAGAAATGACCGTGATGTCCTTTTGGAATTGCTCTTCTTGAGCCTGTTGGGGGCCTCCAGGAGTCAGCTGAGAGAACCCTCAGAGGGGAGGGAAGAGAACAGAGGCTGATGATAATACACAACTAGTGTATAAAACCAGCACTGTCCAGGATATTGTTAATATTTTATTTTGATTTTCATACTTTCATTGATGGGTAGACAAAGCAAGCAATATTCTCCCTATCTCTCCTAATCTAGAGGAAACCTATGTTCAAAGTGAGGAAGTGACTTGCCCAAGGTCACACAAACTGAACTCAGGTCTCTTAAGGCCAAGCCTTTCCCAAGGTCACAGAGGAATTGTGAGTTCTATGTCCACAAACATTTCTCTGCTGGCTGGTCTCAAACATCCAGTTCTCTTCCATGCCCTGGTTACTGTGGGGTTCTTTCTGCTCCTGTTTACACTCAGATCTTCCCACAAGTCCTAATATGGCCTAGTTTCCCTCACCCAACATGTTGGATGGAACCCAGTAACATAAGGCTCTGGCTGGGCACAAGCCCAGGCGCCTGAAGGAAGGAAAGAAACCATGTTTCCATGTGACATGCCTCCTTTCTACTTCTGCCTGCCCAGGAAGGGGAACCCCCTCAGCAGCGAGTCACTGGGACCCTGGTCCTCTCGGTATTCTCTGCTGTGCTTGGCTCCCTGCAGTTTGGCTACAACATTGGAGTCATCAATGCCCCACAGAAGGTGAGGGTCCTGCAGCTGGCAGAGGGGATGCCCAAACAAGGAAGACAGGGGACGGAAGGGATGAAAAGAGAGGGAAGGGTCTGTGGGAACTCACTCCTCTGCTGTCTTCCTAGGTGATTGAACAGAGTTACAATGAGACGTGGCTGGGGAGGCAGGGGCCTGAGGGACCTGGCTCCATCCCCCCAGGCACCCTCACCACCCTCTGGGCTCTCTCCGTGGCCATCTTTTCTGTGGGCGGCATGGTCTCTTCCTTCCTCATTGGTGTCATCTCTCAGTGGCTGGGAAGGTACGGGGCTGAAGGACAAGGGTAGGGAGCAGGAAGGGAGCCAGAGCACAGGCACCCTAACTCTCACAGCCCCGCTCTCTGCCTGCCAGGAAGAGGGCAATGCTGGTCAACAACACCCTGGCAGTGCTGGGGGGCACCCTCATGGGCCTGGCCAATGCTGCTGCCTCCTACGAGATGCTCATCCTTGGACGGTTCCTCATTGGTGCCTACTCAGGTACCCACAGGCACCATGGCCCTGCCCAGTGCCCTGCTCTCCTTCACTATCCCTGGGTTTGGAGGGAAGGAATATGCAGCTGCCTCAGCCCTCTCTTCTTCCCTCTGCCCAGGGCTGACGTCGGGGCTGGTGCCCATGTACGTGGGGGAGATTGCCCCCACTCACCTGCGGGGTGCCTTGGGGACACTCAATCAACTAGCTATCGTCATTGGCATTCTGATTGCCCAGGTGACTGGGCCTGGCCTCATGGGGAGGGGTTTGGAGAGGGGCTCTGAGGAACAAGCTGAATGGCCTCCCTCTTCCTCTCACAGGTGCTGGGCTTAGACTCCATGCTGGGCACAGCCACGCTATGGCCACTACTCCTGGGCATCACAGTGCTGCCTGCCCTCCTGCAGATGGTCCTGTTGCCCTTCTGCCCAGAAAGCCCCCGCTACCTCTACATCATCCGGAACCTGGAGGGGCCTGCCAAAAGGAGTAAGCTCCTACTCCATCTTGCTAGTGCCTATCCCCCTCCAAGACCCTCTCCTTGTCCTCTTAGGCCAGAATCTCCTCACCTCCAGGTCTGAAGCGCCTGACAGGCTGGGCTGATGTGTCTGGAGCACTGGCTGAGCTGAAGGAGGAGAAGCGGAAGCTGGAGCGTGAGCGATCACTATCCCTGCTGCAGCTCCTGGGCAGCCGTACCCACCGGCAGCCCCTCGTCATTGCAATTGTGCTGCAGCTGAGCCAGCAGCTTTCAGGCATCAATGCCGTATGTATGCCGCAGTCTCTAGGAAGGGCAGGGTTAAGGAAGAGCCCTAGAGAGGAAAAGGGAACAAGCCCCCTCCCTTAAAACTCAGGGTTAGTCCAGCTTGATGTGGCTGCAGGGTTAGTAGGGACATCCCTGCTATTCCCTTTTTCCCCCCTACTTCTAGGTTTTCTATTATTCAACCAGCATTTTTGAGACGGCAGGGGTAAGGCAGCCAGCATATGCCACCATAGGAGCTGGTGTGGTCAACACAGTCTTCACCTTGATCTCGGTAACTGCTGGCCTCTGGAATGGCTATCACTATTGGCTTCACATCCCTGGTTGCCCCATCTACCCAATCCCTCCCACTTCCCATACCCTGAAGCCCCTCTGCCAAGGTCTGACTCTCCCCACAGGTGCTATTGGTAGAGCGGGCCGGACGCCGGACACTCCATCTTCTGGGCCTAGCGGGAATGTGTGGCTGTGCCATTTTGATGACAGTGGCTCTGCTTGTGTTGGTGAGGCCTAGGGAGTGGGAAGAGGACCAGTGGCTCAACCCATGGGGACAGCCTCAAGAGGTTCTGTGCCCAGCCAGGGCCATTCCTCAACATATGTGCCTTTGATCCTGGAGCCAGCCTGTGTGCCAGGACCATGGTTATGCTCCCAAAGGACCCAAGCAGCACTTCCTCCCATTCTGGGAGGAAGCTGTAGTGCAATTCTGCTACTCAGAGAGCCATTGTTCAGCCCTAGGAATTATAATTCTTTAAGGACCCAGCTTTAGAACCAAGAGGAAATTGATCACCTTTTTTTTGCTTTCATTTCTTTTTCTTGTTTTTGGGAATTGATTACCTTAATAGCTGAGAGTCCACAACATTCTCTCTGCTTTGAATTGGGATAGCGCAGCCAGCTGAATGTCAGTGTTCAGAAATGCTCAAGAATCTTTTTTTAACTGAGGGTGACAGCTTTAAATGAGCTGTGGGGAGGGATTGATTTCAGTTCCCTGGGTAGAACACAAAGGAAGATCCAAAAAAATCTGACCTGTGTTCCCACCCTCCCTGCCTGGTCCCCAGGAGCGGGTTCCAGCCATGAGCTATGTCTCCATCGTGGCCATCTTCGGCTTTGTGGCATTCTTTGAGATTGGCCCTGGCCCCATTCCCTGGTTCATAGTGGCGGAGCTTTTCAGCCAGGGACCCCGCCCAGCAGCCATGGCTCTGGCCAGTTTCTCCAACTGGACGTGCAACTTCCTCATTGGCATGTGTTTCCAATATGTTGCGGTAGGTGGCCTGCTCCTGTCCAATCTCCCACAACCATAGGCTAGAGGGGGGCAATTCGTAGCTAGTCCATTGGCTTTCCAGTCAGGCGCTCCCCTACCCTACAGACTACTGATCTTGATAATCACTTTGGTGAACAACTTAGACCCTAAAAACTACCTGCTCCACTAGAACCAAAGGAAAGAAGGGAGCTGAACTAGATCACAGAGCATAATTTATTTAGACTAGGAATAAAATTATAAACTCAATTTTAAAATAGTAAATGGCTGGGAATTCACTCTGAGTGTAGTAACTCAGGATGGTAAGAGTGAAAAACTATCGGATAGTTGGGGTTCAGAGGATTCTTTTTTCACTAAATTCTCATTCCTGGTTATTTCCATTGCCCTGCAAAGGAGCCACCTGTTTTCTGAAGTATACCAGCTCCCTATGAGAGACTTTAGTTTCTGGCTTGTCTGAGACTGCCCTTTCCCTCCCCTTTGTCACACCTCTTTCTTTACCTGTCCCAGGATGCTATGGGTCCCTACGTCTTCCTTCTATTTGCTGTCCTCCTGCTCGGCTTCTTCATTTTCACCTTCTTAAGAGTACCTGAAACCCGAGGCCGGACGTTTGACCAGATCTCAGCTGCCTTCCGTCGGACACCCTCTCTTTTAGAGCAGGAGGTGAAGCCCAGCACAGAACTTGAATACTTAGGGCCAGATGAGAATGACTGAGGGCCAGGCAGGGGTAGGAGAGCCAGTTCTCTCTATGTTCCCAGAGACCCCCTCCTTTCTTCTGTGGCACTTGAACCCTCTCTTCCCATCACTTCCAGGGTGGAGAAAGCCCCTGCAACCTGGTGGAATTGGGAAGCTGGAGGAAGGGGTGATCTGAGCAGCCCCTCTTTCCCCTCATATAACTCTCTTGGATTATTTATGTTTTATGGTTAGGCTGTGGCCATCAGGGTGGGCCATTCTCCCCTTTTCCCCCTCCTTTCTCCATAGTTCACCCCCCCACCCTGCCTCAGCTCCAGAATATACTTTTGCCCCTCTGCTAGAGAAGAGGGATTGGAGAAGAGGCTCTCTATGACTGACTTTAATGTGGGTAAACTGAGGTACAGAGCAGGTTTGGATAAGGGAAATTGAATTTCCTATTACCAGGGACTCCTCCTACTCTCTGGCAGTTTCTCTGAATTCTTGTCATAGACTTGGAGTGAAGAGGGTTCTGTCTTGACCCCTCCAAGGCAAAGGATGCCCCTTCCCAAGGTCTAACCTCACCTCTCACTGCAGGCTCAGTCCTCTTGTTCTACTCTCTAGGGCAAGAGGGAATACCTGCCCATATGTGGTGAGAGAAAAGGACTCTAAACTTAAAGCTCTGGGCCCTACCCTGACTGCTCCCCAAGGCCCTAACTCTTTCCTCCTCTCTCATTCTGGAAGGGTGTTTTACCCACAGGCTTTTGACCAACTAAGGGAAAGAGAGATGTGAAAGGTTGTCTGTAAACACTAGGCTGGGAGGAATCTTCAGATATTTTTGTATTATTTGAAAAAGGGGTAGGGAGAAGAAACCAAAAATCTGTTGTATTAAATGTAAATATACAGATACGTATATAAACATCGCTGTATGTGACAAGTGTCCTGTCCTGGAGGCACTTAAGAATGGGCTCAGGGACCACAACTTCTCCTCCCCACTCTCCCTCCTGCCTCAGCTCTAGGCTGAAGGATCCTCCTCTGGATGCTGTCACTCATGCCCCCACTTATACTTCTGGTCATTGCTTTTACTAATAATAAATGCTAATAAGTTGTAGCTGCAAGTGGCAGGCTGTACTCTAGGCACTTTACAGAACACTCATTCTGCAAGAGAGATATCCCCATGTGAGAGATGGGAAAAGCAATTCTCGCAGGGATGAAAGCACTTGTCCAGAGCTCCACAGGTAGAACACAAAAACACTGTTCATGAGCAGGCCCTGCCCACTGCCCCGCACATTCTCTTCCCCTCACCCTTACCAGCAACTTACCAGCAATTCTCTGAACAGAAAAGAGGCAGAGACCAAGACAACAAGAAAGCCTGTTTTTGGTTTTACTGGAGGCTCAGGTGGCACATGACAGTTCATAAAATGGCTTCAGAGGGAGCAGGTAGAGGGGAAACAAAAAATAAACTGGAGTGGGAAAGAAAAACAACCAGGAGGAGGTAAGAGCTGGCTGGTTCCTTCTCAGCCTGATTTAGGGGAGGGAGTTGATGCCTCTGAACAAAAAGGATGGATCCCTTCCTTCAACCCTCAGTAGGGGAGAGAGAAAAAAAAAAAGGTTGTTGCTTTGGCCCTCCTGAGTCTCATGGAAAAGGGGGTAAAGCCAGTGTTTTGATGTCATGAATTATAGGAAAGGTGGGAAGGGGTGATGGGTAGGGTGCAGGTCAGTTGGAAAAACTGGCAGATACCTGAGAGAGAAGAGGAAATGGACAAGTCATGACTAGTAACTTATCAGGACCCAAGTCACTGCCCTCTTGGCCCCCCCCTGGGCCCTCTTCGAGAGCAGCCACTCACCAGATGGTAGTTCTGGGTGTCCTTGAGTTGGAATCACTCCAGTACGGTGGTAGGGGGGTCCCCACTATTGATGGTGGCTGAGGTCTGGAGAGAACAGGGGTGGTCAGTTGAGAACTTCTTGTTCTTTAGAGCCCCCAACTTTAACCTTCTCTCACCTTTTCTCTTCCCATTCCCATACCTCCTTCCCATTCCTCCCCCAGTTCATATCCACAGCTGGTGCTGTGGCTCCAAGAGGAGCTAAGAGGGGAGTCTGTAGGGGCTGACATAGGACCAACTGCCTCTGCTGGGGCTTCCTGCTGCATACTTGCCAGAGGTGGACCCAGCAGTACTGGCTGTAGTGTCAGGATGCATGAAAGGGGCTGGGGTGGGGGCAGGGGCAGGAGATGGGGGAACAGAAAGGGTAACATGGGAAAGGGAAAGGATAAAAAGGAGAGGGGGAAGGGAAAGAGGGAAGAAGGGAGAGGGTCAAGTTGGCCCCACAGTAGATGTACAGTCTGACCAAGGTCCTCACCTCCTGGGCTGTGGGCTGCCTGGGTCCAGGGGGCTGCTGCCGTCGCCGCTGGAAGTAGGGGCGGTTTCGTGGGCGCTGGGGCTCAGGCCGGGAACCATCAGTGGGACCTTGGCTGGGCTTGGTCTTGCCATCCCCACCTTCTGTGGTAGGCTGCTGGGGTGGCCTGGGGCGGAAAGGCCTGTGGAGAGAGAAGCTTGGACACCAAAAGATGCAGCGAGCCTAGTGCAGACTCTTCCCTTCTTCCCTCCTTCCCTCCCAGGACTCCCCCAGGGAAGGTGGACTGGCCCGGTTCCTCCTCCCCATCTCAACCCCCAGGAGCCTGGCTTTAAGCCCTAAGGGTTGCTTCCCCAGGGCATAATCTCTCAGATGCCCACCTACATCACTAGCTTCAGGCTTGTCTGAGAACTTAGCTCTTCCCCTTCCCAACATCCTGACCCCCTCTTATATCCCTATACCCACCACCCTCATCCAATACTAGACAGCAAAGGGGAAAATAGGGTCCTGAAAAGGAAGTCTTACCTTCGGTATCTGGGTCGGAATCTGGGTGGGGGGACCCGCTCATCTCCCTGCTGTTGATCCCCCTCCAATGGGGCTGTCTCTTTAGGGTCTACCCCATCAGTGCTCTGGGAACATACAGAGGCCCTGGTTAGCTGGGGTAACAGCAGCTGCCCAGGACCCAGATGTCCACAGCTCTTCCCAACCCTGGGGACTCTGTGCTCTCTCTTCACCAACTTTCTCTGGGGACCCTGTGCCCTCTCTTCAACTCCCAGTCCTTTCCCAGGGCTTGGGTAGCTGATTACACATTCCAAATCCCTTCTCACCTCCATAGGCTGCTGCTGGTTGGGGGGCCTTGGGCCTCTCACAAAGCGACGCCGGTAGAAGAAGGGTGGTGGGCGCCGTCGTCTGGGTCTCTGCCCAGGGTCTTCAGCTCGCTCCCCTTCAATGCCTGGTTCTGTCCCACCTGATGGAACCTCTGCCACCATGGGCGGTGGGGCAGCTGGGCGAGGCCGTGGGATGAATCGGCGGAACCTACGGCGATTAGGGGCATAGCGACTGCCCTTCACTGGCACTCCCCCAGGCCCAGTTACATTAGCAGCTTCTGCACCCTGGAAAAGAGGTAACGAGAACTTGCTCCAACAACAAACAACATTCCCAAATGGCTAGAATCATTAGCCTCCTCCTTCCAGCTAAATCTCCTCTTCAGCTTTCTTTGGCCCCTCTAACTTCCTCTTTTCACTCTCCCCCAGGGAGGCAATGGCATATTTGGACCCTTCTAGAAAGGTCTACGTCTGCAATTTCTCCTTTTGAAGTAGCTGCTACTGGGCCCTCCTGAGTTTAAGACTGCAAGTGGGATATGTGTGAGTGGAGGCTGTCTGGCAACTATCCATCTTACTAGGGGGGAAGACTCTGAGAGCCTGGGGACAGGGTCCAATGTATAGAAAAGACACAAAAGTGTTTGAACTACAAAGAAACCCAGATACTAATTACTAAGTGATAACAGGGACATGTTCTTTAGGATGTCCCTTAGAGTAGCCAAAGTGTTAATGATGACAATGTCTGCATGAAGATACCAGTCTGGGCTAACAGGGCAGAAGGAACTGACCCAGGAGGGGCAAAGGAGATGACATCCAGGCCACCCTCCCGCTCTATATATCCCACCACAGCCCCCAGACCTTCTCTCCTTCCACGACATCAAACTCCACAGTCTCCCCATCTCCAACGCTGCGCAGAAACTTCCTGGGGTTGTTTCTTTTAATAGCTGTCTGGTTAGGGGAAAGGCCATGAGAAAGATGAGACTAGAATCCTTCTCACCCCAGCTGGGCCCACCACCCAATTTTATTCTTTTTACCATTTTATTTGTGGGCTGCAGCTGGAAGGTGGAGCAAGGAGAAAATAGTCAGATTTAATAGGGGAAAAGCCATAAACTAGGGGCCTCGAGAATGATTGTGCAGTTACCACTGTCCCTTAGACACACTCCCTCCTCCCTTTACCCCTTAGGGATTTCAAAAAGAGTGGCATGAAACATGAGCTCAGAATCAAAAAGCAGAGACAGTCTTAAGTTGCAAAGTGGGTAAAATGTACTGTACTTCTAACCTCAGTCACACTGAGAGCCTTCCACCAAAGCAGTGGTTCTCAAGCTGTGGCCCGCATCAGAATCACCTGGAGAACTTGTTAAAACAGATTGCCAGTCCCTCCCCCAAGCCTGCAAGAGCCAGGTCTAGGGTGGAGCCTATGAATTTGGATGTCAGGCAATGCCGCAGGTATAGGAACCACACTTTGAGAATCACTGCACCCAAGTATCTGTAGCCTGTGTCCTTTCCCTCTGAACAATGTCTGTGATTCATTCCTGTGGTGTTAACAGGTTCCAGTAGGTACTAAGTATGCCATGCCCAGGGGGCAGCACATACATTTCTTACAAAGACAGCCCAACACAAGTGGGGCCAATGGCAGTAATTCAGACACCTGATGCAGATGGGGAGGGAAACTATTTCTTGGTGGGCATGCTGTTGTGAGATAAATCTGTTCTCCATGATCTATGCTGCTAAGAATTATGGCAAAGGTCTTTGAAGAGAGGGCAGTTTCCTTCCCTCAGAAAGCCAACCTAGCTCTTACCTGGTGAACAAAGACATCCTCCTTGGTGTCATTCCTGCAGAACAGGATGCATTGTTAGGGGGTGGCTCTGATGAGTAACTCACCTCCCTCAAGGGCTCCCTAGCTGCCTAGTCCTAAAATCAGTAGGCTCATCCTCTCCAGCCTTCCATGGTGGCTTGGAGGTAGACGGGGCCCCCAGAAGCTGGTATGAAGAAAAGTATACCTAAAACCTCAGTGGAAAACCTGGGTTTCATGAAGAAAAGATGGAGGGGGAAGGCAAATTCATCTGAGCACTCCACCCTCTACCACTTAGAACCTGGTAATGTTGGATGTAACAATCCCTGGTCAACATCTCCTCTTCCCCAACCCCCATCATGGTTGGTAAATTCCACTTCTGTCTCCTTCCTCTTATAGTCAAGAAAGAGCAAGAAATTGAGGACAGAGGGAAAGGTGCAGAACAAGTTTGAGATGGGGACAATGTGTCAAGAACTTGCTTTAAACTTTATTCTCAGCCTCAACGAAGAGGTGAAGCCCAGGGTCAGACTCCCTTTCAATACACCAAGGGGCCAAGGGTGAAAGAAGAGATAACACTTGATCATTCTGTATTACTACTTGTCTATTACCCCAGTTTATCCTAGCACCCCAATGTGGAAGAGGGAAGAGATTTTCTTTCAGAACCTCCCAGGAGTCCTCATTTTCCAGAATTAGAGAAGAGCCCTTCCCTAAAACAAATATTCTAGCTGTAAAGCACTTGAATCTGCACAAAGGTCAGCCTGCTAAGAGGGAATTAGGGCCTCCCAGGAGGTCTGGGCTGGAACTGTGCCCTAGCTGGGGAAGGGCCCAAATGGGGAGACCAGGCTTTGCTCAGAATCTGCCGCTTAGGGCTCCTCCCAGTGCCTGGAAGGAGTAAGGTTGGCAAAGAGAAGGAAAGCAGCAGCTCCTGGCTAGGCTGACTCCTTCTCCAACCCCCACAGCCTCAGTAGGGGGTTCAAATGAGCCAGTAACTTTCTAAGGAAGATGAGTTAGAAGAATGCTGTGTGCTGCCCAAAAGAGGAAATGAGTGAGCCCAGGAGCTCTGAGACAGAGAGAACAGGTACATTCTGCCCCAAAGGGGAAGCAAACTAAACCAGAAGGTGAGACAAATAAACTGGGAGGGTCAGAGCCAGGTTTGCCAACTTCCTAGATCATTAACCCTCTGTTGCCCTTGAAGATGAGGAGCATCATCTTGACCACGTTTGTGCTATGATTGAGAGACTTTCAATCAGCGTCAGCTGGAGATTGCAACCATGTGCCTCAGCCAGGGTAGAAATGAGGTTTGGGAAGGTGTCCAGTCCCATAGGCCAGTTTGGAAGACACCCCTTCCACACCCTCCCTGAGTTCCTCAGATACCTGTTGATGAATCCATAACCATTCCGGACGTTGAACCATTTGACAGTGCCCAGGACCTGGATTGCTGCCAGGCAGAGATGCAGTAGGGACAGTAAGATGGGGGAAAAGATGGAGTTGGACTCAGCTTTGAGACACTCCAAAATCTAACCTACCTCCCCATTGCCTAGTAAGTGTAACTTCAAATGGAAGCGCCCACACAACCAGGCTCAGGCTTTCAAAGCCCTTCCAACTCTAAGACATGTTTCTCAAAGTCTACAAATCCAGGGCCTTCACCTAGGATCGAATACTCACCTCATTCACAAAGTGCGACCCTCAGGTCATACCTGAGGGGTTTCCTAGCCATCTTAATGTAAGGGTTCCTAGTGCACCGGGTTGAGAGATTTACCTGGTACTAATCTGAGTCAACTAGACCAGGTCCCACCCCACGGGCGTGGCCAGACACGGGTTTATGCTTCACTCCAAGACCCTAGCTGGACCGGTTTACCACTCCCTCCTGCCCTGAAAGGCACGGCCAGACGTCCCACTAGAGTCGGGGTAGCAAATGCAAGACCCGCAGGCAGAATCTGGCCCTGCACCTTGTTTTATCCGGCTGGGCACCTTCCGCCTACACCTTGTTTCTACCCTGCTCGCTTAACTGTTAAGGAGTACTTAGATTTACACAGCCCTAAATTTACATTCGGCCCTTTAAAAGAAACGGCGAGGCTGATGTAGCCCCCGGTGAAAATGAGTTTGAAACCCCTGCACTAGAGGGACCCACTATGGTCCGCTGTCCCTAGCCCAGCTAGTCCTTTGAGTCTCTGGGCCAGGCCCGCCTTCGGCTTTCTGGACCCCGCCGGGCTCCGCGATGCCCCTCACCCAGCCCACCCCACCCCCTCAGAACCGCCCCGGCACGCGTCCTCCCCTCACCCAGCACCGGCTTGTCCGCCTGACTCCGGGGCGCGGGGGTCCCCGAGGCCGCCGTCGCCGGGTTGCCAGGGGTGTGGGGGCCCGGTGCTGATGGGGTCCCAGCAGCTGGGCCCGAGGAGGCTCCGACCCCACCGCCGCCCGTCCCGCCGCCTGCTTTCTGTGGCTCCCCAGCCGGCACCGGTACCACAACCGCTACCACCCCTGCCGCCGTCGCGGGCACCGTGGCCGCGGGGGCCGCTGACGCCACCGCTGCAGCCTCCGCCTCGCTCATCCTGCCGGGTCCAGTACCGGCCCCCGCCACCACCTCCTCCGCCGCCGCCACCGCCCCGGCGCCTGCCCCCGGCTCGCGAACCCGCCACCCCACTAGGTCCTCGCGCCCCGAAGCTCGCCCGCTAGCCGGCAGCGGCCCTGAGTCCAGGCCAATAGCAGCCTGCAGCCTCAGCGCGCGCCAGTCCCGCCTGCTGGCCACAGGCCAATCCTAGCGGAGCAGCCCCCCCAAGACCTGAACGCCCGCCCCACCTCCCAGACTTCGCCTTGTGGGTGAGGCCCTCGCCCACCGCCCTGTAAGTACACCTGGGCCCCGCCTCCATGCTGTCACGTGGCTGCGTGCAGCCCCACCCATTGGTCGACAGCCCCTTTCCCCTCCCCCCGCCGCCCCTTTCCACCGGCCGCGGGAAATCAAACGGGCTGGTGCTGCCCCAACGGCCACCTGGGATCTGCGCGAAGGGCGGGGTGGGTTGGGCAGCTCCAAGGTTGCCCCTAACGACCTGGGTCGAGGCCAGGACTCCGCAGTCTCCGTTCCGGCCTCGAGCGCACGGATCACCTCCATTCTCCAGACCGCCCCGACTCGCATGCTGCTTGGTGTGAATGCCTTCACCCACCCCGCCCCCGCCCTCTAGAGGGTGCCTGCACAGGCTAGGCCCAGGTATTTGCTGGGAGGCACAGCAGAACAACTTTACTAGCTCGTGGTTACTTTCACAAGCCGGAGACTCTCACCTTTGTTTTTAAGGTAAAATTTGCATATAACAAAATACACAACTAACTATTCCCTGAGTTTTGATAAACGTGTTAATCCAGGTAGTCAATGCCCGGATCAAGGTATTCTTCCCCTGGCCCTCTAATATCTACTACCCTAGATTAGTTTCAGGGTCGGTAGTGCTTGGCGCTGTGGTCTCCACGAGGCGGGGCCTCCCTCTCCCTGGCCCCTCCCTTTTCCTTCTTCAACTTGCTAGACTCAGGCTTTGTACAGACAGTTTTCTGGCGTAAGACGTGCCGCACCTCCGTGTCCCTCAGGGTGACTTCTTCAAATAGTAGCTTACGTATCACTCCTATTACGTCATCCATTATTTTTCTCATGGCATTTTCGAAAAACATGGGAGTATCCTGTTTGTTCTTTTGCTTCTTTATTCTATACCCCAACCCTTTTATCCCCCTTCCCCCGTCCCCTCCGTTATGCTACACTGAACTCCACAGCAATAACAGTTCTGACGCATGGAACAGTGCCAGGCACAACATAAACTCCATCTTTCTTCAATAAATGAACGGTCCCCATTCCATAGGTGAAAAGACTGGGCCTGGTGGGAATCTTGCCTCGGTTTCTCAGGAGCCCGGGAGGTCCGTCCCGGGAGCCGCAATTTCTCTCCCAGAATAACGCGGCTCCAAAAGTCACTCCTCCTGGGGGCCGCCTCCGCCATCAAAGAGAGGATGTGGCCGGCGCTGGGCAGCTGTAGTTTTAACCAGGACAGAGCGCCGGGGGCAGCACACATGCCCCTACGCTCCGCGGCGCTCCACGTGCGCTTCCCCAGTCCAGGTGTCCCCTGCCAGACTAGACTTCAGCTCTGCAGCCCCAGCCGCAGCCACCAATCCCGGTCCTGGAGCGCCCTCTCCCGGTTGTTCCTGGGGGCCGTCTGCACCGGCTTCCTGGCCGTTATTTAATCGGGTGTCCGTCTCACTGGTTTCGGAGCTGAGGATTCTGTTTCCCAGCGCACAAGGGACAGGAAAAGAAAATATGAGAACACAACTAAATCACAAAACAAGGCTGTGGAAGATGCAGAAATGACTACCCTCCCTTAACCTGTTAAGGACCGATTTACCTATATCCACCCCTGAGCTCAAGGGATGCCAGAAGCAAGAGACCAAGGCTGGGGAAAGGCAAGCAAGATAGTTCACAATGTGTCCCCGCAGCAAAAGAATCTCATGGAAAGTATAGAAGGAGCTCAGGTGTGGACTAACTTTAACTGGAAGGTTTGCGGATGAGAAGGAAGCTCATGGGAAGGGTGAACCCTGTTTGTAATAAGACTAAAAATTGGCCCAGGAGACCAGGAGTGAAGATGCTACAGGGAAAAGTACTCCCATCGACGCCTCTGAGCCATGAAACAACACTGTGTACATACAACAGTTACATACTCTCTATTCCCATGAACAAGAATTAGCAGATGCCTCACATAGATGCAATTAATTTTCCTGTTCAGTTAAAGAGCTTGTGTATATAACTTTCTGGTTACTTAGATATTTTTATGTGCCATGGATAATGAGGGCTCCAGGCATTCTAGGGGAAAAACTTCCTCCTTTCTTTGTCACTGTCCTTTCATTTGCTCCTGCCCACCTGAAATTGTCTCGCTTTCCTGTGTCACTGTAACAAAAACAGAACAACAAAAACCCACCCTTCCTCCTTAACTATTGCCCAGTAGTACATCTCCATTAATGTAACATCAAACTTCCTGAAATCAATCTTTACTGTGTCTACTCCCTCATCTTTCTCAGATCCAGTTTAAGTCTCACCACTCCAGCACTGGTCTACAAATGTTCTACAATCCTTTCTCTTTGTTTTATTGATATTTTATTGTTTATGCTATTAAAGTTGTTACAATCCCTTTGTGAGACACTCAGTGGTTGCTTTTGTGATTCTCTTTCAACTCCATCTCCATCCAGAAAAGTGTTTTTGTCTACTGAATGCCCAGGCTTAGTAAACTGATGCCACAAAAAGGTGGTGTCACCTCTGTCCCCTAGTGCCAAATACTCCCAGCAACATTTTGTTGCAGCTTAAATCAGAGTTTACTTCTCCTAATTCCTGCTCTCTTATTTCTCAACTGCTGTCGAGAGAATGTTCCATACCTACGGAATCCATCTTCTCTTCTCCTACACACTCTGCACTCTTTAGTTACTGTTGCCTCTGTTCTCCCCTCTTTCCAGGCTCTGCTAGCACTCTGCCAAATCCTTGATCTTTATTCCACCCTCAACCTCCTTGTCCTATCTACCATATCTGATATTACCACTTCCTTGAAACACTCTTCCTTGTTTTTGTTTGTTTGTTTTAAGATTTTATTTTTCAAAGAGAGGGGAAGGGAGAGAGGGAGAGATATATCAATGTGTGATTAATTGCCTTTTACCTGCCTCCAACTACGGACCTGGCTTGCAACCTGGTTGTGTTGCCCTGGCTGGGAGTCCAACCAGTGACCTTTGGGCTCACAGACCAGTGCCTTATCCACTGTGCCACCAGCCAGGGCTTTGTTTTATTTGTTTGTTTGTTTGTTTTAACCTACTGTAACAAAGTACCACAGTAAGAGCTGATATTTGTAGAACATTTACTATGCGTCATATACTGTTCTAAGCACATTGAATCCCTTTAGTCATTTAGTCCTTACAACAACCCTGGTAAATGGAGACTATGTTAATTATCCCAATTTTTCAGATAAGGAAACTGAGGTATAGTCAAGTGAAGCAACCAGCCTAAACTCACAAGACCGAACAGGCTATGCTGGGATTCAAATGCAGATCAGCTTAACACCAGAACCCAATTTCCAAGTCATGAACCACCTTCCACTGTGCTGGTACTACACTTTTCTATCTCCAACAATCCCTTGGCCTCACATTCCCTCTAGTTATTTTCATATGTTAGGCTTTTCTTCCAATTAAATTTCTTGGAAGACTGTTTGCATCACCATGCTCTGCTCCTTCTTCCAGTCTAGCATTCAGGAAGGACACTGACATTTGTCATAGTACTTAATTCAATGGACTTTTTTTTTTTTTTTTTTTTTTTAACCCATGTTTCTCTGTCTACGTGGCAATGCAGCTGAAGACCATTCCATTCTCAGACTTCTTCATGGGCTCCTTTGTGTTTTGCTTGTCCTTCCTAAAGGCCAGAGTCTCCAGTTCTTCTGTTCTGTACCCTCTCCTGTGGAAAGCTCAGTCACTCCCACTGATTCAGCTATGACCTGTTATGGGTAGAATTGTGTCCCCTAAGGATATATGTGGAAGTCCTAACCCCTGGTATCTGTGAATGTGATCTTATTTGGAAACAGGATCTTTGCAGATGTAATCAGGTTAAGATGAAGTCATTAGAATGGGCCCTAATCCAATATGGCTGGTGGCTTTATAAGAGAAAGCTGCCACTTGAAGACAGACACATAGGGAAAATGCCATGTGGTGACAGAGGCCAAGCCTGAAGTACAATAGCTGCAACCCAATGCATTCTGGAGGCTGCCAGAAGCTGGAAGAGGCGAGGAAGGATCCTCTTCAAGGCTTCAGAAAAAGGCCAGCACTGCCAACATTTTAATTTCAGACTTATACAGGACTGTGAGAACAAATATCTGTTGTTGTAAGCATCAAGTTTGTGACACTTTGTTACACTAGCCCTAAGAAACCAATAAACAACCCAAACACAAATGACTCCAATCTATGCCTCCAGCCTAGATCACCTGAGCTCCAGATACATCATGGCCAACAGCAAGCTGGAAATCTCCAGGGCTCCCTGTCTTTGTAAAGGGTTCCACCATATCTGGATGCAGAGATGTGGACTCCACTGTCCCTCCCTGGTTCATACCATCAACATCTCTTACCTATGTCACTGCACTAGCCTCCTGCCTAGTTAGCTTCCTCACCTCCAGTGGTTTCCACCCACTCCAACCCACTTTGCACAAGTACCTCACAAGCAAAGCAGCCTCCCAGTCATTTTGTTCTACCACTTTATTTTCACTATATATTATTAGTATCTGGTATTTTCTTGTTCATAATTTGTGAGCTTGGGATCTTGTCTGTCTTATTCACTGCAGTATTCTCAGTACCTAAAACTGTACCTGATATCTAGCAAGTGACCAGTAAATATTTGGCTGAATGAAGGAAGGCAGCCAGAAAGATCTTTATAAAATGCATTTTTCCCTGACAATATTTAGGCACACTAAATATAAACATTCCCTATGATCCCAAAATTCATCTTCTGAGCATGTGACCCAAAGAGATTCTTTTACAGGTCTTTAAGGAAGCATGTGTGGTGAGTATGTGGAGATGGGAGCTTGGAGGCATCCTGGGCGTCCACCACTGGGAGTGGAAGTGGGAGTGTGATAGGTAAGGTGTGGGGAGTTGAGTGTATACTATGGAGTATTCTTGCAACCATTGGAAACAACTGGTTAGATGTACTTATGACAATATGGATGAAATTTTTTTTTTAATTTTTAAAGATTTTATTTATTATATTTAGAGAGAGGGGAAGGAAGAGAAGTGGAGAAGGAGAAAGACATCAATGTATGGTTGCCTTTCACCTGCCTCCAGCTACAGACCTGGCTGGAGACCTGCCTGGGAATCGAACCAGCAACCTTTGAGCTCGCAGACCAGGGCCTTATCCACTGTGCCACCAGCCAGGACTTAAAATTTTTACTTACTGCTTTTAGAGAGAGAGAAAAACATCAATTTGTTGTTCCACTTATCCATGCTTCATGGGTTGATTCTTTCTTTTTTTTAACTTTATTTACTTAAGATTTTATTATTTTCGAGAGAAGAGCAGGGAGGGAGGAAGAAAGAGAGAGAAAGATCAATATATGGTTGTCTTTCACCTGCCTCCAGCTATGGACCTAGCTGGGGACCTGGCTTGCAACCTGGTTATGTGCCCTGGCTAGAGACTTGAACCAGCAACCTTTGGGTTCACAGGCCAGTGCCTATCCACTAAGCCACAAGCAGATTTAACCATCTCTTAAATCTTAACTTTCATGATATTAAACCATCTGTTCTCAAAGTCCATGGAGCCCCTATTTGAATTAATTTCACTGACATTTATTGAGTACGATTTTCTGAGCATGTAGTGAGGGAAGCCAAGTGCACCAATAACTGTAATGATGATTGCAGTGCTTATTAGCAACTCTGACTTCTAAAAACATTTCAGGTAGTTTACAATAAAATAGCATATTCATTTATTTCTTCAACAAACATTAAGTACCTACTGTGTGCCAGATATGGTAAAAGGTGCTGGGGATATAGTAGTGAGTAAGACCTACAAGATTCCTCCCTCATATCACTCACATTCTAGTAAAGGAGACAGTGAAATATGTAAACAGATACATATAAGTAAATAGAATTAGGCCGTTAGGAAGACACAGCCAGGATGTGTGTCACAGTTTAAGCAGTGACCAGGAGAATGAGAAGACAGTTAAATGAAAGGATGAGGGAAGAGAGTTCAAGGTGCATGAAACAGCTAGTGCAAAGGCACCGAGGCTATTAGAGGGAACATTTTAGTGAACTAGAAGGATGAAGTAGGAAGGGCCAGATCAACCAAAGCCCTGGAATGTGGATTTATTCCAAGAATGATGGGACATATGTGAAGAGTTTTAAAAGGGAGAGCAAATAATATTGCCTGATTAATTTATCTTTTAATAATTTTATTTTATTTACTTACCTATTTTAAAATTTTTATTATTTTTAGAAAGAGGGGAAGGGAGGGAGGAAGAAAGGGAGCGAAACATCCATGTATGGTTGCCTTTCACCTGCCTTCATCTGAGGACCTAGCTGGAGACCTAGCTTGCAACCTGGGTATGTGCCCTGAGTGGGAATCGAACCAGTGACCCTTGGTTTTGCAGGCTGGTGCTCAATCCACTGGGCCACACTAGCTAGGGCTAAACTTTATTTATTTATTTATTTATTTATTTATTTATTTAAACAGATGTATAAACTATTTATTAACAGATGAGGCCTACAGATTTACTTCTTCTTGGACACATCCACAGTGTGACCCCGATGGCCTGTGGTCTTGGTGTGTTGACCCCAAACACGAAGACCCCAGAAGTGGCGCAGCCCTCTATGCGCCCAAATTTTCTTCAGCCATTTCAGGTCTTCATGAAGCTTGTTGTCTAAACTATTGGCCAAGACCTGGCTGTATTTTCCATCCTTCACATCCTTCTGTCTGTTCAAGAACCAGTCTGGAATCTTGTACTGGCATGGGTTCTGCATAATGGTAATCACACGTTCCACCTCATCCTCTGTGAGCTCTCCTGCCCTCTTGTTGAGGTCAATGTCTGTTTTCCTCAATACCACATGAGCATATCTTCACCCCACACCCTTAATTGCAGTGATGGCAAAGGCTATTTTCCATCACCCATTAATATTGAGTACTCACAAAATGTGCTGGAACTCCTCCAGCATCACTACAGACATGGCTGCACCATGTGTGTAGGCCTCCTATGGAAGCTAAACTTCATATTTTCAATATTTTTAAAGCACTTTTAGGATCACAGCAAAATTAAGCAGAAGCTACCTAAATCTCTCATATACCAACCACCCCCACCCCCCCCACACACAACCTCTCCTACTCAATTCATGTTTTTAAAACATTTGGCTATTCTGTGGAAATAAATTGGAGGGAGGCTGAGGTTGTGGGAACATGGATTAATGTGGACATGGTGAGGACAGAGAGAAGTGAACCAGTTGGAAGCATGTTTTGGAAATAGTGTCTGCAGGTCTTGGTGATAGAATGGATGTACGGGAGTGAGTGAAAAGGAATCAAGAAACCTAGGTTTTTAGCTTAGGTGAACTTTGCTGGATAATGATGCCATTTACTTCAGTGAGAAGCCCTAAAGGAGGAACATTGTCAGGAGTTTGGTTTGAGGCTTGTTTGAAATATCCAAGAGGAGAGATCAGGCAAGCAGTTGAAGGTTTGAGTCTTCAGCTTAGGAGAAAACCAGAGCTGGAGTCCTGCCTTTGGAGTCCTGAATACAGATGAGGTTTATAGCTCTAGGGTTGGGTGAGCTCTCTACAAATAAGTGTTAACCTCTGTTCTCTTAGATGAGGAAATGGTCCTAAAGAGGTCAAGTGACAGGGTCAAAGTTAAAGGACTGGAGTGGTCCCTGAATGGTTGTCCAAAGCTGTTTACTGGTTTCTTCTTGGTTGAATCAAATCACCTCAGAGAATGATGCCATTGGTGAGGACTTAGGCTTCCCTGGCAGACTCCAGAAGCTACTGAGGGTGGTGGATATTTTTCTGGACAGACAAGTCTGTGAGGCCTCTCAAATCAAATTCTAACATGACAGTTCAGTCTGGGGAACCAAGGTGGTCCCTAAGATGGAGTGCTCAGGTAAACTGTGGGGCTGACTTGGAGGGCTTCTTTTTCCCTCCTGTTTGGAGAAAGGCCTGCACATCTCTGGCCTATTTCCTAGTAGGTGGCTCTGAAGACTGCCCAGAGTCTATATTTTAATCTCTAACTTCAAACTCCCATCTCACTATATTACAACACCCTTCTTCTTTTTCTTTTATTTTTTTTTATTATTTAAAAAAATACTTAAAAAATACTTTATTTATTATTTTTAGAGAGAGGGGAAGGGATAGAAGCAGAGAGGGAGAGAGACATCAATGTATGGTTGCCTTTCACCTGCCTCCAGTTACAGACCTGGCTGGAGACCTAGTTTACAACCTGGTTATGTGCCCTGGGTGCGGAATCGAACCAGTGACCTTTGGGTTCACAGGCTGGCGCCTTACCCATTGAGCCACCAGCCAGGGTTTCTTTTTCTTTTTTAAAAGAATTGTTATATTTATTAAGTATTCAATCAAGTAGGAAACAAAATGCAAATTAAATGGAATGTTTATAAATAAACCAGTATAAATAATGTACAGTGGCACATCAACTGTCTAGAAATCAGATATAATCACATGACTTTGTATCCTAAAACCAAACAAATGAGTAAGTAAGCCATGACAAGCCATTAAATAGCTCAAATGCTGTCATTAACTTTTACTCATTATGAAGCCTCCTTAAAAGGTGAAATGATTCTTACAATGTGGTTTTTAAGTCACTTAGTTGTCCCAATTACTACATAAAAGCTTAGAGAATAAAATACAACTATTTTTGCTCTGGCTGGTGTGGCTCAGTGGATTGAACACCAGCCTGTGAACCAAAGGGTCCTGGGTTCAATTCCCAGTCAAGGTACATGCCTGGGTTGCAGGCCAGGCCCCCAATTGAGGGTGCAGGAGAGGCAACCACACATTAATGTTTCTCTTTCTTTCTCCTTCCCTTCCTTTCTCTCTCTAAAAATAACTGAATAGAATATTTAAAAAAATAAAATACAACTATTTTATTAAGTTAATGGATCTATAGCTTAGGAAATTGGACATGAATGGCATGATGAAGCTGGCTTCTCTCTGCATGATGCCTATGGTGTCAGCAAGAACAACTTAAATGGGTAGGGTCTAGAACTGTTGATAGGAGTTCCCATGTGGCTCCAGTGTCCTCACAGCCTGAATGTGATCATTGGATTTCTTGCATGATGATTCAGGGCACCAGGTGCAAATGTGTCTGAAAAATAAGGTGAAAACTGCATCACGGTTTATGCCCTAGTCTTGTAAGGTCACATGGTATCATTTCTATGTGCTTTGGTCAAAGCAAAGACCAAAGCAAGGACCCTGTGCTTTGGTCAAAGCAGCCACAAGCCTGCCCAGATCCATCACACCTCTTGATAGGAAGTGGCAAGTTCACACAGGATAAGGGCATGTATGATGAGAAATACTATTGTGACAATCTTTAGACAATACAGTGTAACATAGTCTGTTACCTGGCCACAACAATTTACATCATTTCCATATGTAAAATGCACTACATCCTACCCAAGAACTCCAAAGTCTCAATCCACATGGCATCAGGACAGTTTCAGATCTCATCCTCTAAATAAGGTCCAAGTGTAGGTTAGGCTCTCTAGAAGTGGTTTCTCAAGTAGCGTTCTTCTTCTTCTTCTCTTTTTTTTTTTTTTTTTTTTACCATG
>PVIW01008797.1:0-57435 GCA_004026585.1 Noctilio leporinus | reverse complement strand
GCAGTGGATAAGGCCCCGGCCTGTGAACCCAGAGGTCGCAGGTTCGATTCCCCAGCCAGGGCACATAACAAGGTTGCAAACCAGGTCTCCAGTCAGGTCTGTGGCTGGAGGCAGGTGAAACGCAACCATACATTGATGTCTCTCTCCCTCTCTGCCTCTCTCCCTTCCCCTCTTTCTAGAAATGATGAAATAAAATCTTAAAAAAAAAAAAAAGGGTGGGGGCAGATACAGGAAATGGATCACTGCTAATCTCAAGTCCCTGAGTTACACCGAGAGCTACATGAACTATTAATCCCTAACAAGCAGCTCAAAAATAGTGTATGAGATGGGGTAGAAAGAAGGAGTGTCTCTCAATCAGCCAACTGGAGGGAAAGGAGCAACACGTACAACCAATCCAGAATACAACCAGACAGCCTAAGTTAACCCTATATAGGCCACCCCAAGGGCAACAAGGGGAGGAAATCTACAACACTGCAACACTGAACTCCACAAATCTCCTAACAAAGAAGAGTGCTCCACAAAGACAGGAAATCAAAGCAGATTAATCCAAGACAAAAACAAGCAACAACAGACACCCAAAATAGGGGGGGAAAGAATCAGTTCATTATTAAAGGAAAGGAAGAATCCCCAGACTCACCAGCATTAAAAATGACTTAGAAACTATCAGTAAAAGCCAAGAGTAAATGAAGAATACAAGCTCTGAATTGAATAATACAGTAGAAGGAATCAACAGTAGGCTAGAGGAAGCAGAGGATCAAATCAGTGAGCTTGAAGACAACCTAGAAAAATATTCCAAGACTGCAACTGAATGAAAAAAGGCTGAAAAGAATGAAGAGGTTTTAGAGAGCTGCATGACAACATGAAATGAAATAATATCAATATCATAGGAACACCAGAAAGAGAAGAGAAACAAGAAACAAACAAAGATATAATGATAGAAAATTTCCCTAATATGATGACTGAAAATGTTATTCAAGTTCAGGAAGCACAGAGGGTCCCAATGAAGATCAACCCAAACAGACCAACTCCAAGGCACATCATAATTAAAATGGCTAGTTTCAGAGACAAAGACATAATCCTAAAAGCATAAAGAGAGAAACAGCAAATAACGTATAAGGGGGCTCCAATAAGGCTATCAAAAGATTATTCAACAGAAACAATACATGCCAGAAGGGAATGGCAAAAAATATTCCCAGTAATGGGAAACAAAGGCTTGCAACCAAGAATACTCTACCCAGCAAGGCTCTCATTCAAAATGGAAGGAGAAATAAAGAGCTTCCCAGACAAAAGAAGACTAAAAGAATACATCTCTACCAAACCAGCATTGCAAGAAAGCTAAAGGGTCTGCTTTAAATTAAAAATAAAAAAAAAAGAAGAAGAAGACCAGAGAGACAAAGAGGAATACAGTTACAAAGGGGGAAAATGGCAATGCATAAGTATCAATCAATAATAACCTTGAATGTAAATGGATTAAATGCACCAATCGAAAGACATAGGGTAGTTGAATGGATAAGAAACCATGACCCATATATATGCCGTCTTCAAGAGACCCACCTCAGAACAAAAGATTGACACAGATTGAAAGTGAAGGGATGGAAAAATATAGATCAAGCAAATGAACTTGAAAAAAAGGTTGGAGTAGCAATACTTACTTCAGACAAAATAGATTTTACGATGAAGTCCATAAAAAGAGGCAAAGATGAACATTTCATAATACTTAAGAGAACAATTCACCAAGAAGAAATAACTATGGTAAACATATATGCACCCAATGTAGGAGCTCCCAAATACATAAGAAAAATCTTGGAGGACTTTAAGAAAGATATAGACAGCAACACACTAATAGTAGGGGATTTTAATACCTCACTATCAACAATGGACAGATCTTCCAAACAAAATATCAATAAGGATGTTGTGGCATTGAACAGCACTAGAGGAAATGGACCTAACTAATAGATATAGAACCTTTTACCCCAAAGAGGCTAAATACACATTCTTTTCAAATGCACATGGAACATTCTTTAAGATAGACCACATGGTATGTCACAAGACAAGCTTCCACAAATACAGGAAAATTGAAATCATACCAAGCATCTTCTCAGATCACAATGGCTTGAACTAAAAACCAATCTCAAAGGAATAAAACAAAAACACTCTAACTCATGGAGATTGAATAACATGCTTTTAAGTAATGAATGGGTTAACAATGAGATCAAGATGAAATCAGAAAGTTTCTGGAAAGAAATTACAATAATTACACAACAGCCCAAAACCTATGGGACACAGCAAAGGCAGTCCTCAGAGGGAAATTCATTGCAATACAGGCCTATCTAAAATGGTCAGAAGAAGCTTATACAAACAACCTAACCATAAAGCTGCTAGAACTAGAAGAGCAATAACAAAGAAAGCCCAGAGCAAGTAGAAAGAAGGAAATCATCAAGATCAGAGAAGAATTAAATAACTTAGAGACTCAAACTACAATTTGAAGAATCAACAAGTCCAGGAGCTGATTCTTTGAAAAAATAAACAAAATTGACAAGCCTTTATCCAGGTTCATCAAGAAAAAGAGAGAGGAACCAAATAAACAGAATCAGAAATGACAGAGGAGAAATCACAACTGATACTTCAGAAATACAAAGAATTGTAAGAAATTACTACAAACAACTATATGACAAGAAATATGACAACCTGAGTTAAATGGACACTTTTCTGGAAATGTATAATCTACCAAAACTGAATCCAGAAAAAGCAGAAAGCCTGAATAGGCCAATAACAACTAGTGAAATTCAAGAAGTAATCCAAATTTCCCAAAGCACAAGAGCCCCTGACCATATGGTTACAAAGATGAATTCTACAAAACATTTAGAGAAGAACTAACTCCTATACTTCTCAACCTATTCCAAAAAATCCAAGAAGAGGGAAGACTCCCAAACTCATTCTATCAGGCCAATATTATTCTAATCCCAAAACCAGGTCAAGACACAACTAAGAAAGAAAGCTATAGGCCAATATCTCTGATGAACATAGATGCTAAGATTCTCAACAAAATATTGGTCAACCAGATCCAGCAATACATTCAAAAGATCATAGACCATGATTAAGTGGGTTTCATCTCAGGGGGTGCAAGGATGATACAACATTCACAAATCAATAAATATAATACACCACATCAACAAATTGAAAGACAAAAACCATATGATCATATCAATAGATGCTGAAAAAGCATTTGATAAAGTACAGCAACCATTTATTATAAAATCCCTCAGCAAAATGGGAACAGAGGGAGCATACCTCAACATAATAAAGGCCATATAAGAAACCTGAAGCCAACATCATACTCAACTGGCAAAAACTGAAAGCTTTCTCCCTAAGATCAGGAACAAGGCAAGGCTTTCCACTTTCTCCACTTCTGTTCAACATTGTTTTGGAAGTTCTAGCCATTGCTATCAGAGAAGAAAAAGGAATCAAAGGTATCCAAATTAAAAAGGAGGTTTAAATACCAATGACATACTGCACAGGAATAGAAAAAAATAATTGAAAAATTTATATGGAGCCAAAAACACCCACAAATAGCCACAGCAATCTTGAGAAACAAGACCAAGGTAGAAGGAATCACAATACCAGGCATCAAACTATACTGCAAGGCTACTGTCATCAAAACAGTCTGGTACTGGCATAAGAATAGACATATAGGTCAATGGAACAGAATAGAGAACCCAGAAATAAACCCAGGACTCTATGGTCAATTAATATTTGACAAAGGGGGAAGGAACATAAATTGGTATAAAAACAGTCTCTTCAACAAAAGGTGTTGGGAGAACTGAACAGTAATATACAAAATAAATAAATAAATAAAACTAGACCACCAACTTACACCATACACCAGAATAAACTCAGGATGGATAAAGGACTTAAATATAAGCAGTGCTACCATAAAGGTCCTGGAGAAAAATATAGGCAGTAAAATTTTAAATATTCTACACAGAAATATGTTTATTAATACTTCACCAAGGGTAAAGGCAATGAAAAAGCAAATAAATAAATGAGACTATATCAAATTGAAAATTCTCTGTTCAGCTAAAGAAAACACCAGCAAAATTCAAAGGGAAACAACTGTATGGGAAAACATATTTGCCAATGATACCTCAGACAAGGGTTTGATACACAAAATATATAAAGAAGTAATGCAACTCAACACCAGGGAGACAGACAGCCCAATTTAAAAATGTGCAAGGGACCTGAATAGACAGTTATGTCTCTGAGGAGGGCATTCAAAGGGCCCAAAGGCATATGAAAGAATGTTCAACATCACTAGCCATCAGAGAGATGCAAATTAAAACCACAATAAGATACCACCTCACACTTGTCAGAATGGCAATCATCAACAAATCAACAAATAACAACTGTTGGTGAGGATGTGGGGCAAAGGGAACCCTGGTGCACTGTTGGTGGGAATGCAGGTTGGTGCAGCCACTGTAGAAAACTATGGAGTTTCCTTAAAAAACTAAAAATGGAAAATTTGATCCAGCAATTCCACTACTAGAACTATATACCCAAAGAACCCTGAAACACCAATTCAGAAGAACCAATGTACCCCTATTTTTATAGCAGCACTATTTACAATAGCTAATTACTAGAAACTGCCTAAATGTCCATCAGTGGATGAGTGGATCAAAACACTTTGATACATTTACACATGGGATATTATACAGCAGAAAGAAAGAAGTGACTCCTAAACTTTGCAGCAACATGTATGGAACTAGAATGTATTATGCTTAGTGAAATAAGTTAGTCAAAGAAAGACAAATATCATATGATCTCACCCATTTCAGGACAATAATAAACAAAACATACAAATAAGCAAAACAGAACTAGATACATGAATACAATAAATAGACCTTCAGTGGAAGAGGGGACGGGGGAGCGGAGAGGGGGAGTAGAAGGCAAGGAAGGGGGGCAGTTTAATGAAGGACATAGCATGGGAGAACCATGGGATTGACTGTGGTGGGGTAGGGAAGGATACAGAGGGAAAGGAAAAAGGGATGGATGTAATAAAACAACAATAAAATTAAATTAAAAGGAAAGGAAAACATCCTGCAGGCAATTTAACATGATCAAAAGCATAAAAAAGTATCTCATTATGGTTGTGATCATACAGGATTCTTTCATTTAAGTAATAAGAATTTAAAGTTCCTCTTTGTGTTTGTGTCCTAATAGCCCTTTTTTTTTTTCTGTACTGAATAATATTCCATGGTTTTAACGTACCAGTTTGTTGATCCATTCTATTGAAAGATCTTTTGTTTTTTTGCAAGTTTTTGTGAATAAAGTTTCAGGAAACATTGCTGTTCAAGGTTTTTTCTGTCAAAGTAAGTTTTCAACATATGTAGGTACATACTAGGAATATTATTGGTGTATCACATGGTAAAAGTATGGTTTGTTTTGTAAGAAATTGTCAAAATATCTTGGGTCATGTTGATTTTTACACACTTTATACTCTTAATTAATATATTCATTCACATTTAATGTCTTTGCCGATACTTATATATTTGAACTCATATCTACTATATTTGTTACAGTTTTATTTGTTGTCCTCCGCTTTTGGCTTTCCCCTCCTTTCTTGCTTTTGTTTCAGCTGAACATTTGATATGATTGCATTTCCTCCTGTCTCTTAGCATATTGATTTTATTTACTTTTAATGACTTCAATGTTGCCCTAATAATTGCAATATGCATTTATAATTAATCTAAGTCTACTTCAGTTATACTATACTTTTTCAGGTAACTTGGAGTATACTCATTTTTCTCTCCTATGACTTATTAACATTATTATTAATTTCACTAGTCAATAAGCTACTATCACCAAATTTATTATTTCCAGTAATATTTTATAGAGCTGTTAGATTAAGTATAAACATAAATAATTTTTATTATACTTATATTTATTTCTTCATTAGAATTCTTCCTTTCTTTATTTAGATCCAAGTTTCTGACCTTGGACATTTCTTCTCACTGAAAAAATATTTAAAAATTTTTAAATATTTTATTTACTATTTTTAGAGAGAGAGGAAGGGAGAGAGGCAGAAAAGGAGACAGAATAAATCTATGGTTGTCTTTCACCTGTAATGTCCATCCTCTTGCTTACAGTATTCATGTGATACTGCATTATGTCTACTTTATTTCATTATATTCCTTAATAAATGTTATTTTAAACTCACATTCTGATAATTCCAAAATATCTGCATATTTTATTGTGATTATTTTTCTTTTTCTGCCTTGTCAAATGGGTTTTCTTTTCTTTTTTTTTTTTTTTTTTTTTTTTTTTTTTTTTTTTTTTTTTTTTTTTTTTTTTTTTTTTTTTTTTTTTTTTTTTTTTTTTTTTTTTTTTTTTTTTTTTTTTTTTTTTTTTTTTTTTTTTTAGTATGCTTAGTAATTTTTGTTCAAACCTGGACATGATATATAAGTAAAATGAAACTTTAATGTGAATTTTTATTCTATCTTGTGTTTACTATTTGTTGTAGCTATAGATGTCCAAGGTATCAATTCCCTCTAGTTTATTTTTGTGTTCCATATTATTTTTTTATTTTCCTGTAGATATCATCTTAAAGAGTCTGTACCTTGACATTTTCTCCTGGACTACAGTATTTTTACTGGAGTCTTGTAATATGGTGGTTAAGTTGTAGGATAAGTGAAAACATTTTATGACCCTCTAATTAGGTAGCAGTCTTTTAGTGAGCATGTGTCACTGACCTGTGACTTCTAAAAATATTTCTCAGATTTTCCTCTCTTCCCGCCTTAAGTGGACAGGCAAGCTTTGAGGGGGATGGAAGTTGGTATTTACCTTTCCCTCTATTGCTTAGTCTCTAATAAAGTTCTTCTTTAGAAAAGAACTCTGTTCATTAAAAAATATGTATTTTTGGTAAATTTTTAATTTCAATATAGTTACTTTCTCATTGTACTATAAGAAGTAGGTGTGTGTGTGTGTGTGTGTGTGTGTGTGTGTGTGTGTGTGTGTTTGCATGTGTGATCATTACTGATGGGGCTCCTGGAGATAAAATTCACGAATGCTCAGTGAGTTTTTTAAGGCTGGGCCCCTGAAAGTATTTAACTCTCGAGCTAGCCTTCAATAAACTTCCAGCAATTTGTCAATGACAATTTAAATTTTCCTTCCATTTTCTGGCGCCAGTGGTATTTTGTGCACTTAATAAGATGTGATTCCAGCCCTGGTTGGTGTAGCTCAGTGGATTGGCACCAGCCTGCGAACCCAAAAGTCGCTGGTTTGATTCCTCAGCCAGGGCACATAACCAGGGTGTAAGCCAGGTCTCCAGCCAGGTCCTTACCTGGAGGCAGGTGCAAAGCAACCATACATTGATGTTTCTCTCCCTTTCTTCTTCCCTCTTTGCCCTTCTCTCTGAAAATAATGAATACAATCCTTTAAAAAAAAACAGGGATCCTCTTTATTTGCCTGACTTTCCCATTTAGGGGATGGGAGATTGCTCTGTGCCTATAGTTTTTAAAGGCTAAAATACACTATTGACTTACAGCTTGCTCAGCTTTTTCTTACTATTAGAAAGGGCATGATGCCCTCTGGACTCTCTACATATTAGAACAGAAACCAAATAACTGAATTCTCAGTTTTCTAATCTAATTGAACAATTAAAAAAAAAAAAAAAGGCTTAGTGATACCTCCTCCACAGAAAGTTTATGATCCCAAAGTAACATTTATAATGTCTGACCCGTAATAAATACACAATGTGAACATTAATAATGTTGATAGTAAGAGACATACAGTAGATAAGAATACAAACTGAGTGTATGCTTGGGTATAAAGCCCATCTCTACCACTCTTTGGGTCATGGTTATGTAGTTATTTAACTACCCTGTGCTTTAGTTTCCTCATTGTAGAGTTCTTGTGCCTGGCAAATAATAAGATCAATATAAGCACAATCTGTTACTATTAAGACCCATGAATTAATACGTTTATTTGATTTTATTAGGGCAATCATTTGTAAATCAATCCTTCATGTCAACCAGCAAACTTAATATGGGTTCACCATATACACACAGCTCTGCCAAGGTTGTGAGTGCACAGACACCATTTCCGCTCTGAGAAAGCTTGCTTTCTGAGAATGCAACGGTAACTATGGTTCAGTTATATGTAGTATATAGTAAATTACTGTACAAGGATAAGAAATTAAATAACCAATTGGTTTAATCAAAGAGTAACTTCCACAAATACCTCAAACTAAGTGACATTGATAAATGAGTGACATCTCTTCATGTATATGAATGAGCTAGGACATGAATACACAGAATCATTGGGGTTAAGACAGCTTGTCGAGAGGAAACCTCTGAGTAAATCCTATTGTGAAGTAAGTCAAAATTGTTCCCAATAGTAATGGTAAATAGTAATCTGCATTTATCACAATATAAGTCAGAAACTATGTTTAAAATGAAAGAATAAGCTGAAGTATTATACGATATCAGTTATTCAGCTAGAAATTGAGACTATAAATTCTGACTAATAAATGTGATAAGCAGGTATAAAATGTTTGAGAAAATATTAACACATATATTTAGAAAATGTAAAAAAATACAAACACTAGTATAAAATATGTGTCAGACATATTAGATAAACTTAGAAATATTATTCAATCTCAATACCAACCCTGTGAGATAGGTACTTTTATTATTCTCACTTTGTTAATTGTGAGTCATAGGCCAAAGAGGTTAAATTATTATGTCTAAGGGCCCATAGGTCTGAAGTGATGAGGCCAGGAGCTGAAGTCACCAGTCTGATCCTAGAGGTTAACTGGTTTCATGCTTTAAGATATGTCTAGAATGCACAACATTAGCCATCATTTAAAATATATTATAGTTATAGAAATAATTAGGCATAAACTAATGTGGAAAGTTATTTCAGCCATTCTGTAAATTATACATTAGGAAAATAGTTGGAAGATTTCTTAAAGTTTTAAAATATTAAGTTTTTACAAAAGTTATCAGTGTCTTTTCAAAACAGTATTTCTTTATTTGCCTTTGCTTTTTATTGTTTTTGTTCCCATTATTCTTTATTTCTGTAAGCTTAAGAGGTTTGTTACAAACACTTTATTTTAGGGGCAATATTTTTACATCTGAAGCAACCTCACACTGTCCATTGACATCAAGTATAATAGATTTTATATATTTGTGTTAGAATACACATTGATACATATTTACAACCTGAGTACATGGAACAAATGGACCTGCCAAAATGGTTACATTGGTTCTAAAAGCAAAGTAATTGTACTTCAGAAGAAAACAGCTGCTCTAACCATGCTATTCTGTATCTGAGTTATTTCTTGGTGACACTCTCATCATTTAGCACTGACTGCCTCCTGTACTCTGACATTAAAGGAGCAACTGCTAACTTGTTACACTCAGGGGAAAGGCTGTATAATTCATTTGCTGGCAGGGTTTTCATTTTAATTACAGAGACAGCTGGCTGTATTAGTGGAGCAGCCATGCATACCTGTGACATACATTGCTAATAGTAGATGACATAGTATCTTGACGTAATGGCTGATTCCATCATAAGAAACACACAGCTAAGTAAATATTTTTACTTATGTATTTTTAAAGATTTTATTTATTATTTTTAGAAAGAGGGAAAGAGAGAGAGGCAGAGAGGGAGAGAAACATCAATGTATGGTTCTCTTCTGCCTGCCTCCAGCTACGGACCTGGCTGGAGACTTGGCTTGCAACCTGGTTATGTGCCCTGGCTGGGAATCGAACCAGCGACCTTTGGGTTTGCAGGCCAGGACCTTATCCACTGTGCTACCATCCAGGGCTATTTATTTTAAAAGCTCACAGTAGGATATTTTATTATTGATTTTAGAGGGAGAAGAAGGAAGAGAGAGAGAGGATCATTGATGTGAGAAACACTGATCTGTTGCCTCTCTTGTTCACCTCAGCCAGGGTTTGAACCCATAACCTCAGTATATACCTTAACTGTGAATTGAACCCATAACCATGCAGTGTATGGGATGATGCTCCAACCAACTGAGCCACTGGGCCAGGGCCCAATAAATATCTCTAAACATTTACACATAATATATATTTTAACATTTTATTCCTAAAACAAGCTTAATTATACCTCAGTGAAATTCTTTAAACTATTACTTTATTATAAAATAAACATATATTTCCTCCCAAGGCTTAAGGAAGCATTTTCTTCTCAGGACTCTGCTCTGTCTAAGTGATGGGAGTCACAGGAGCACTAATGAAAAATGTGTAGAGAAATGTTATAGAAATAACAGCTTGAATAAATTTTAACTCTCTAAACCACTTTTTTTTTTCCTTTTGTAAAATGAAACTAATAATCACTTGCAGAAGTAGAGGAACAATTTGAAATAACATGTATGTAACAAATGAATCACATGGTGCTTATTACATGGTAGCTCATTAAAATGGATGTGGTAATTAAGGGGATTTTTTGGATTTCATAAAATTGTGCTTGCCTGACTTCCAGCTCAGTGGTTAAGAATATAAGGAAAGTATTAAGTGTAAATCTGCAATAACTAGCTGTGGCCTCAGATTGCCTTGTTTACCTCTGAATCCATTTATTGATTATCCATATATATAAAAATTTTAAAAAAATTTGCCACCTGTATTTCTCCTTTTGGCTTTAGGCATGACTTATCAAACATATCCTGAAAATTAAAATATTTTCATTGAACACCCTTTCAGATCTTTCTTCCACTTGAAATTTTGACACTTCCCTCTACCTAATTGCTCTTGTCCTAACACTGAAAAGAAGAAATTGAGAAATTACCTTCTTTCTTATCTTACGACATAGAATCAATTATCAGATCCCGTATAAATAATATATCCTACAAACTACATCTTTCACTAGTCTCATCATCATGAGACTCAAGCCACCACCATCTCGGCACTTGGACTCTTTTTTTAGCCGCATCTCCCATTTTGTCTCGAGCACCAAGATGATCTGTTAAAGTATACATTTGCCATGTCATGCCTGGGATTAAATGCCACCAGTGGTTTTCCTATAACAGGAAAAAATGTGAAAGCTATTTCCAAGGACTCTGAATTATCTGATTCCAAATGGGGTATTTGTCTCCTTGTTTGCCTGTTTCGGCCTCCCTGGCTTCCCTTCCATTTCTGAAACTGTCAAGCTCTTTCCTCACTTTGTAGCTGTACATTATTCTCACTCAGGTCTATTTCTTCACTAATCAATATCCTTTGACCTCAAGTTAATGTGACTTTATTAGATATTTTTCTTCCGCTTCTCTCAATCAAAACCAGGCTCCAGTTCCCTTCATTTTGCATTAAGAGGGTACTTCAGTTCCACAATGTTTGCTGCTATGAACCAACACTTAGCCTGGTTCATAGCAGCTACTTTTAAAAAATAGTAATGTATTAAGTGGATAAACTTGAAAAATATTTAATTTTAAAGGCCTCAGCCATCTCTGTAAAATAGAGCAAATGATAACTGCCTCCAAAAAGAGTTTAATAATTAAATAGGTAATGTATATAAAGTTATCTCAAAGGAATCTAGTGTATACTCCCTCTCACATTTAGAATTCTTCCCTAGAATTTATCAGAGAACCTAGATTGGAGAAAAAGGTTGAACTATTATGTAAAACTGGTAAGGTCAAATTTCTTTTTATTATCTGTTGTGAAATCATTCAAGAACTATAAAGTATATGAATACATCTGAAATATCAGACATATTAAATAAACAATATATCCAAAAGTAATATATAAATAACATACATAAACCACTATATGTACAAATTTATAAATTCTATGGAATTGAAGAAAGCTCTTTTATTGGATAAATTCTGAAAAGTGATAGTTTCATAATACAGCATGTCTAATCCTTGTTTCTTAAGACTGCTTTCTGGTTAGCCTTTTGCTTAAATAACAGTTAATTAAAGTGAATATTGATGATAAGAATTTAATTTAACATTGGAAGATAAACTCATTTGATTTATATGTTTAATATATTGGCTTTAAAACTATTAGGTAGGGTAACTAGTAAACTAAGGCAGGGAGCAGGAGGGAGACACATCTTCTTCAGGACTCAGCAGTCCTGAGTCAAGTCCTATTAGATTGTGGGCACTCAGGACATCACAAGCAGGAGGAAGGGAGCCCTGGATACTCTGTGCTGAGAAAGGGAGCCTCTGTAAGCAATTTCCCTAAGACAAAGAGCCTTTACTAGCTGAGAAAGAAAGCCTTTGTAGCTGTACATTATTCCCAAGGTTTAGAAGCAGGAAGAGGAAGGGGAACCTAGAAACTGACTAAAATATATAACCCCTGCACCCTTATAATCAGTGCACTCAGGTGAGCTGAGTACCCACTTAGAGCCTTGGCTGGCATATAGGACAAACTTACTAACAACTTTATTTCCTCTATTCGTGAGGCATTTAGACTAACTGGGTTCCTCTAGTTTTGTGCTCATGCCTGTTTCATAAAGAAACTTGCTATCTCATTTCCATTTTACATGTTGTTTCGCACTTGTATTCATCTCCTGGGAACAAGGCAGAAACCAAGAAATAAGCTTCTAGGTTTGGGGTCTGGCTTGGATTTCCCCCAGGAATGTATTTTTCGTGACAAGGCTCAGATCAACACTCACATCCCACCCTCTTTCCAGCTTCCCAGAAAGCAGCAGCGCCGAGTAAACAATTTCACCAGCGATGTTTTATGGTCTGTCTAACCTTTGGGGTTAAAGGAGATGCAGCAGCGCTGTGGAGGAGGGGATTTCAGATATGTTGGGTATGTATTTGGAGGCAGCGTCAAGAGTAAGATAAAATGAGTGCTTGGGTTTTCCTGGGCTCCACGGATTGAAGGGGCACATCCTGGCTCTGGTCCAAGTTCTCGACTTCCTATGTGAATTGGGGTCTCTCGGAGTTATCTGGGGTTAATCTCTAAGATCTGCAGGGGCCTCATAGGGAACTCCCATCATTGTCATTTAACTTTGGATCATCTGGGGCACATAGAAAATAAGGTTGGTCGCCTTGCACTCTAAGCCTTGTGGCCGTTTTAAATGACCAAGGGAGAAACTGAGTCATGTAAGAAAGCTAGTGATGACCAAAGGTATAACGGCCTTTAGGAGCTCCTCTCACAAAACGGCACACTTTGACCCACTACTCAAAATACCCTAGTCTTTCTGTCTCTAAACCTTGGCTTGGGAAAATAAGTTTGAATCATTGACTTGTTGTAAACATACTGCATCTCGCCCATGAGGGGCTATATTTTCCAGGTAAATGTCCTGCTCTCTCTCCCACTTGAGAACGAGCTGTGCCCCTTCCCAGACACAACCCTCTCAAATTCTAAGGCTCCCTAGGAGGCTTGCGGCCAGTGGAGCAGTGGGGCTCGGAAGTTTGACCCAGGTTAACCTGCTGTTCTGTCTCTAGGGCCCCTTTTTTCTCTGCCGTCCAGGTGAGCCAGGATAGCCCCATCTTGGTTCACTGCTTTTCTACCCATAACTTTTCTAAGGAGACAAAGCAGCTAAGCTACACTCTCCTCTGTTACTTCCTCCACCCTTAAGTCCTTCCTTTGCTTCACTGTCTCCAGAAGTATTAACTCTTCCTCCCTCACGAACAGAAGAAAAACTGATACTTTTTTTAAAGATTTTATTTATTTATTATTATTTTTTATAGAGAAGGGAAGGGAGAAAGACAGTGAGGTAGAGAGACATCAATGTATGGTTGCCTTTCACCTGCCTCCAGCTATGAACCTGGCTGGAGACCTGGCTTGCAACCTGGTTATGTGCCCTGGCTGGGGAATCGAACCAGAAAAACTGATAGTTTTAAAACAGAAACAGAAGCAGCTGAAGGTCACTGCACCTAATACTTGCCCACCCCCTTCTCCTGGCTTCCTTGCAGATGTCAAGGTCACTAGATAATAAAATAGCTCACTTCTGAGCACTATGTGTATCTTCCAATGGGGATAAGAGCTATTTCATTTCTGACTGAATTAAAATGAATCAGAGGGACTGTGCATATACAAACTGAAGAGCATTTGTAAAGCATATACAAACTGAAGAGCATTTGTAAAAAGAAAAATCTTGAAAGGAAATTATATAAACAAGCTAATATGAAATTAGGTTGATTCTTTTTAGTATGATAAGCAGGACATTTTTTTCTATATCTATCTAAAAAGTGAAGTATTAATCCAATAATTAATTTTCAGAAAAAAATTCACCTCTTTCAATCCTATGAACTGAAGTTTGTCAGCCTACATTGATGTAGCATGCCATTCCTTAGGTCAAAAATGTTTTACAAGCCTTCCAGTCTTAAAATTTAAAAGGCTTCCTTAACCTAAAAGTGGCTTTGAGGTATTTCAAAGGGCCTCTAAAATATTTCATGAATTTATTCTTTCTTCTTACAAAAATAAAATTTGGACAAGTCAGGCTTGTTTAATATATTTAAAATATGTAGAATGCATTGTCAAATGAAGGAATTACATAAAAATCTCTAAAAGACTACAAAGTTTGCCCTGGCTGGTAACACAATGGATAAGGTGCTGGCCTGTAAACCCAAAGGTGGCTGGTTCAATTCCCTAGCCAGGGCACATAATCAGGTTGCAAGCCAGGTCTCCAGCCAGGTCTGTGGCTGGAGGCAGGTGAAAGGCAACCATACATTGATGTTTCTCTCCCTCTTTGCCTCTCTCCTTTCTCCTTTCCTCTCTCTCTGGAAATAATAAATAAAATCTGAAAAAAAAAAAAAGACTACAAATTTCTAATATATACTTTCAATTATAGTTTGAATGGTTATTTTAGGATGTGTCTTGCAGAAAGGAACAAGAAAAGTTGCAGAGGGTTGTGTATGTTGCAGAGGTTCTGTACACATTGAAAAAAGATTGTGTAAGGGGAAAGAGTAAAAGGGAAATTGAGGAAGTGAAAAGGGAGAAAAAAATAGAGGAAAGAGATATTCTGGAAAAAAGGACATATGAGTAGAAAACTTCAGGAGGGAAGAGGAAGTGAGAAAATCTAGGAATAAAAAAGAAAAGGAAAGGCATGTAGATAGATGGCAAGGTAATCATTTTAGTGATAGATAAGAAAGCCTTTGATTTTCCAAAACAAATTGTTATTTCCCAACAGAAACACCAGGCACAGTTAAACAGTGAAAAACAAATTGATTAATTCAAACTATTGTTACAAAAACAAATTTCTCTGTGTAGGTCAATGTAATCACTGACTTGTGACCTAACTTGGAATAATTTACAGATTGTACTCTCCCACTGCTGCACAATAGATTAAAAACAAACAAATAAACAACAACAACGACAACAAAACCTAACAACAACAACAAACAAAAAGCGCAAAAGAATCTGCCAGGGCTTATATTAATAAATACTCAATGGCTCATATATTAACCAGAGGTAAATATAATCCTGAATCAGGACCCTAACTAGATCAATCAAACTAGGACAAATGAAGGGTAAGATTTAGGGTTGATGTTAATACATTTTTGTAAGGTTCAGGGGCAATTAACTGGAACCCTACAAAAGTGCATTAACATCAACCCTAAGTCTGCTGAGGGCTGGGCACTTCTGGGCATTTTGTGGCAGGCAACTCCAGACATCAGGTACAAAAGCTAGCCTTGGACACCCAGAGCCTCACTAAGTAACTGGTAAAAATAGGTTTCAGTGTTTGTACGATCAAAAAAGTCAGAAGGAAATCAGAAAGCTACCACCCAATTGCAACAAAAAGCTCAAGTCAGTAGTAGTTTTAAGCCCTATGCTAGCTATCTCAGGAACAACAAGCCCCAAACCATCAGAAGGACATTGCTATTCCTGCAGCCAAGGATTTATAGCCTAAAACTGTCACCATACCCTAGACTGCTAGAATTTCCTTATATTCCAAATCTTACCCTTCCCCCTGCCCCTCAGTTGAGCTCTCACCTCAGGCTCTCAAAAGTGACCATTAAACTACGAAGATCCCGCTAATTGGTGAACTCCTTTCCACTGGCTGAAGAAAGGTAGGGATAAATGTTCTCATTCCCTGGAAGGATTTGTCCATAACAAAGCTGTCCCTTCTGGATGTGGAGGGTCTCAGGCCCCAGGACACTGAGCTCTTAGGCTACACCCTTTCTGGGGACTGAACTTGTTTCTATATCTATCTGTAACAGAGACATCTGTTCTCCATTTGCAGGGTCTTGGGTTCTGGAAGGACGAGCCTCTCAGACTACACTCCAGGACACTTGGCTCTTTAATCTCTTGGTGTATCTTCCTTCCAGATGGGAAATCAGGAGTTCAGTTCAGGCGCACCACAGTTTAACCCCAGAACACAAAAGAAAAAAGACTGGTATTCCTTGCAACACTGCTAGGCTTCCATATCTGCTGGCTGACGGAGAATCTGGCCACTACATTGAACAAATTCCAGCTTGATGACTTTGGTGAAGGCCTAGGAAGGTGGTCAGAAATCCCATAGGTGCAGGTATTCTTCTATTTAAGAGGCAGAGGGGACCTGTGCTCCAAATGAAAGCTACCTCTTACCACAATGCTATCTAATGGCCATTCCATGGGCACCATGCCATTCATACCCCTACCTTTAGGAAAAACCCATTTAAAAGAATTGCCCTCAACATCTTTCATCATTACTGTCATATCCTGGACATTCATCTCAATTAGCAACTCTCATGCCTTCCACCCTGAGGCCCTCTCCACCCACAAAGCTTTTGCTATGGATTGAGCCTGCAGGAGAATGTTGCCCTCAGCCAGTACATAAGCCTTTCTCTCTTACAGAACTGAAACAAATTAAGGCAATCTTGGGAAGCTACTCCAACAACCCAGGTAAGTACATAGATTCATTCCAATACCTTACCCTAGCCTATCAATTAACCTGGAAGAACACAATGATTGTCTTGGAGCAGACCTTATCAGATCTTGAACAGGAAAACATAATAAAGAAGCTAACAATTTACACCTATCTCTGACAGCAAATATCCTCTACAGAGCCAGCAGTTCCACAGCAGACCCTGAATGGTGCTGCAACAACTCTTCCCAAAAATGGAAAAGAAATCACTTTCCAATTTACACTGAAGCAGTCCTCAAAGCAGACAACAAAAGGCCATTTCCTATTCCAAGCTCTCTGTGGCCAGCCAAGGCCTAGGTGAGAATCTCATCACATTTTTAGAAAGGCTAAGAGAGGTACTTATCAAGCACACCAACCTAGATCTAAGATCACATGAAGGTCAGGTCATACTAAAAGATATGTTTCTCACCCAATCTGCCTTTAATATTAGGAGAAAACTCCAGAAGCTTATTCAGGAACCTGGGGTCTCCTTAAAGGACCTATTAACCACAACCAATATAGTCTTTTACAACAGAGAATGAGAGAGGCCAGGAAGGAGGTTAGACATGCAAATTCTAGCCACCCTAGGGGACAGACACATTCCAGTAGTCCTTCCAGGTTCACTACCAAAGGCACCAAATGTCTTATACATCAAAAGGCAGGGCAGTGGGCCATGGAATGCCAGAAACCATGACAGGCCACCTCAGGCACCATGCCATAAATATAAGAAAGCTGATCACTGAGCAGCACTCTGTTCCTCTGGCTGAAGGGCCCCAGGCCTGAAGTGATTACTGCCTTGCAAATAATAACTTGTGACTGAAGCTGCCTGCCCCAGTCAGCCCCACCTGAAGGGGTCACCATTACTAGGCTGGAGCCCATGATACACATGGAGTGGCAGGTGGGATAGTAACTTTCTAGATTTTGGGGCCATCTACTCTGTCCTTACTTCCTTCTCTGGATCCCTCTCCTCACAATTCTGCACCATTCTAGGAGTAGCAAGAGACCTACAACCAGGAATTTCACTCTTCTTTTGGGTTGCTTCTAGGATGAATATTACTTTACACATTCTTTTCTCTTAGTTCCAGAGTGTTCAACTCCTCTACTTGGAAGGTGCCTCCAAAGTAGCAGGACACTACTGTCTATTCCTATAAGCCAGCAGAAGACCTCAAATTCCTCTTCAAGAAACAAAACCCCTTACAGATAAGTAACACAACAACTAGGCCTTAATATAATTGTCTTTCTCATATTTCTGACACTCTTTCAACCAGCCTGTCAATAAATTCAGCCTCCTCTCTCAAAAGTGCAATGCTTCTATCTCTGTTAGAGTTAACACTTAGCAGATAAAATCCTAGGTTTTCCACTCCACTAACTCTCTTGTCAAATTTTTTTGCCTCCAGGATACAACAATTACTATCAACTGCAGGAATCATAGTCTCTGAACATTTACCATAAATCGATGAACAAGTATTTACCTCTACCTTCTCTGACTAATAGCAAGTGGATGAATCCCAAAGAAATATCAATGTCCCTTCTACAATAGGAAGTAGCCAGAGCAGTCATCACGCAGAAATCCCTAACGACTGGGTTTCAATTGTTGAGGAGGGATGTTAGGCAGGATAGGTGGTAAACTAAGGCAGGGAGGAGGAGGGAGACATGTCTCACCCCCTGACTCAGCAGTCATAAGCCTGGTCCGATAAGATTGCCTGGTGTTCTGAACATCACAAGCAGGGATAGGAGGAGGAAAGGAGTCCTTGATGCCTTATGCTGGGAAACGGAGACTCTGTTAGCAATTTACTAGCTAAAGAGCCTTTATTACCTGAGAAAGAAAGCCTTTGTAGCTGTACATTATTCCCAAGATTTAGAAGGGTGAGGAGGAGGGGAAACCTAGAAATTGACTAAAGTATATAACCCCTAAATGCCAATAATCAGTGCACTCAGATTAGCTGAGTGCCCACTTGTGTATAGAACAAAGTTATTAGCAACTTTATTTTTCCTGTATGTGAGGCATTTAGACTAGCTGGGTTCCTGTCTGCAGTTTTGTGCTCTTGTGTGTTTCACAAATAAACTTGCTATCTTATTTCCATATTATGTGTTGTCTGTCACTTGAATTTGTCTCTTGTGAGGCACGAACCTAGCAAGGAACAAGCTTAGAGGGAGGTGGGGGAGGGGCTACTCGCATTTCTCCCCAGTAACAAAACTACAAAAAGAGTATTATGGAATTATAGTTGTATATATGATTTTAAAGTAAAATTCAGTTTTTGAAGTCAAGTAGATAGATGATCATTGTGAATGATTCTTATATTGACTAGACACATAGATCCTAAAATGTGCGTGTTTGAGTGTGTACATGTGTCATGCCAGAGGACTTTCTCAGTCTATGCATGGATGGACCTTCCACTGGGTCAGCCAGAAAAATAGCCTTGGGGTTAATCATACCTCAGATCCCCGGAACAGTGAGCCCCAAGGGTAACCAACTTAGCAACTGATGTCATCTTGGGGAGTTTCTTTGTTCTAAGGTGTATAGAGCCTCCTTTGTTTCAGTGTGTATATAAGATTGCCCTTGCTGTAAGCTAGGCGTGCACCACTATTGTGGGAAGGAGGACAAACTGTGCATGTTCTAGCCCAAATTCTCAGAGCCAGGCTATGTGGAAGCAGGAGAGTGGGTGTAGAGATGCCTGGACTCTCTGTTGTCGTTAACTTTAGTGCGGCTGAGACAGGAGTGGGCCAACCAAGTGTGGCAGCTCAGAGTTCCAGCAAGGGGGGAGGCTCAACCCCGCACACCCACACCAACAAACAGGTTCCCATGAAAACTCAAAACTTCGTGCTAGGAACTTATAGCTGGTGCAACTGGCACACCCATTGCAGGCAACAAAGGCCTCCTTGAGGACCTGGAGGGGGAGGCCTAGCATTCCCCAGTGGAATGTGCTGCAGACCCCTGGGGGGCCAGGCACACATTGCAGAGGTGGTGGTGAAAAACCCCTCAAAGAGCTGGATTACATGGAGGGTTAGCCTTCGCTGGCAGGTGACCAGGTTGTCCCCCAGGGAGCCAGGAGCTGTATGCTGACAGGGGCTACCTACTGCAGGAGCTGTGGGGGCAGGGCCAGCTATCACAGAAGCCAGCGAGGTTACAGGCCACAGGTTTTGGAGCCAGGTGGCCATAGCAGGCAGGAATCTCCTCGAGGAGCTGCAGGGGGAGGAGCAGCCATAGATACCACATAAGTACCCTGCAGGTCTTCACACAGAACCAGTGAGAGAAGGGAGGGCCCCAAAACACCAGCAGCTCATAGAAACCCAGCTAGGCTATTGGAGGCTCAGCCTACTAGGGAACTGGCACTCAGAATCAGCATTGACTGTGACAGCCATAGGCCCTGCCACTCCAAGGCCACACAGCTTGACTATAGACTACAGAGACTTGATCAAGAAAAAAAGGCAGACTTAGGAAATAGATCGCTGCTAATCTCAACCACCTCAGTTGCACCAAGAACTACATGAACAATTAATCCCTATCTTTTAAGACCAGCTCAAAAACAGTGTATGAGAGGGGATAGAAAGAGTGTCTCTCAATCAGCAAACTGGAGGGAAAGGAGCAACACATACAACCAATCCAAAATACAATCAGACAGCCCAGATTAATCCCATAAAGGCCACCCCAAGAGCAAAAAGTGGAGGAAATCTAGGAGACTGCAACACTGTACTCCACAAATCTCCTAACACAGAAGGGTGCTCCACGAAGGGAGGGAATCAAAGGAGATTAAGCCAAGAAAAAAACAAGTAACAACAGACACCCAAAATGGGGGAAAAAAATCAGTCTATCACCAAAAGGAGAGGAAGCATCCCCAGAAAGATCACTAAATGAAACAGAGGCAAACAAACTACAAGATATGAAATTCAAAACAATGATGATAGAGAAACTCAATGAGCTCGGCCAGCTCAAAGAAAACTATAAACAACCCCAGGGGAACTACAAAGAACTCCAGTGAAGCTACAGGGAACTTACTGAGAGCTACACCAGCATCAAAAAGCCCAGAGCAAGCAGAAAGAAAGAAATCATCATGATTAGAGCAGAACTAAATAACTTAGAGACTCAAACTACAATTTGAAGAACCAATAAGTCCAGGAGCTGATTCTTTGTAAAAATAAACAAAATTGATATGCCTTTATCCAGACTCATCAAGAAAAAGAGAGAGAGGACCCAAATAAACAGAATAAGAAATGACAGAGGAGAAATCACAACTGATACTTCAGAAATACAAAAGATTGTAAGAAATTACTACAAACAACTATATGACAAGAAATATGACAACCTGAGTTAAATGGACACATTTCTGGAAAGGTATAATCTACCAAAACTGAATCCAGAAGAAGCAGAAAGCCTAAATAGGCCAATAACAACTAGTGAAAATCAAGAAGTAGTAAAAAATCTCCCAAAGCACAAAAGCCCTGGACCAGATGGCTACACAGGTGAATTCTACCAAATATTTAAAGAAGAACTAACTCCTATCCTTCTCAACCTATACCAAAAAATACAGGAAGAGGGAAGACTCCCAAACTCTTTCTATGAGGCCAATATTATTCTAATCTCAAAACCAGGTAAAGACATAACTAAGAAAGAAAACTATAGGCCAATATCTCTGATGAACATAGATGCTAAGATTCTCAATAAAATATTGGCCAACCAGATCCAGCAATACATTAAAAATATTATACACCATGATCAAGTGGGTTTCATCCCAGGGATGCAAGGATGGTACAACATTTACAAGTCAATAAATGTAATACACCACATAAAGAAAATGAAAGACTCAAACCATATGATCATATCAATAGATGCTGAAAAAGCATTTGATAAATCCAGCAACCACTTATGATAAAAAACCCTCAGCAAAATGGGAATAGAGGGAGCATACCTCAACATCATAAAGGCCATCTATGAGAAACCTGAAGCCAACATCATACTCAATGGGCGAAACTAAAAGCTTTTCCCCTAATATCAGGAACAAGACAAGGCTGTCCACTTTCTCCACTTCTTTTCAACATCATTTTGGAAGTTCTAGCCAGAGCTATCAGAGAAGGAAAAAGGAATCAAAGGTATTCAAATTGGAAAGAAGAAAGTAAAATTGTGATTATTTGCAGATGATATGATAGTGTACATACAAAACCTGAATAGGCTCCACCAAAAATTTACTGGACCTAATAAGCAGATTTAGCAAAATAGCTGGGTATAAAGTCAATATCCAGAAATCAAAAGCATTTATGTATACCAATAATGAAACATCAGAGATAGAACCTAGAAAACAAATGCCACTTACCATAGCAACAAGAAAAATAAAGTACTTAGGAATAACTTAACCAAGGAGGTAAAAGATCTGTACTCAGAAAACTATAGAACATTGAAGAAAGAAATTAAGGAAGATACAAATAAATGGAAGCATATACCAGGTTCATGGATGGGAAGAATTAACATCATTCAAATGTCCACAGTACCCAAAGCAATCTATAGATTCAATGCAATCCCAATGAAAATACCAATGATATCCTTCACAAAAATAGAAAAAAATACTTCAAAAATTTATATGAAGCCACAAATGCCCACAAATAGCCACAGAAATCTTGAGAAAGAAGAACAAGGTAGGAGGAAACACAATACCAAACATCAAACTATACTACAAGGCTACTGTCATCAAAACAGTTTGGTACTGGCATAAGAATAGACATATAGATCAATGGAACAGAATAGAGAGCCCAGAAATAAACCCAGGACTCTATGGTCAATTAATATTGAACAAAGTGGGAAGGAACATAAAATGGAGTTAAAATAGTCTCTTCAACAAGTGGTGTTGGGAGAACTGAACAGAGATATGCAAAAACTAGACCATCAACTTATATCATATTCCAGAATAAATTCAAGATGGATAAAGGAATTAAACATAAGCAGTACCATCATAAAGTTCCTGGAGAAAAATATAGCCAGTAAATTTTTAGATATCGAATGCACAAATATGTTCACTGATACTTCACCAAGGGCAAAGGAAATAGAGGAACAAATAAACAAACGGGATCATATCAAATTGAAAATTTTCTTTTCAGCTAAAGAAAACACCAGCAAAATTAAAAGGGAAACAACTGTATGGGAAAACATATTTGCCAATGATACCTCAGAGAAGGGTTTGATATACAAAATATATAAAGAACTTATGTGACTCAACACCAGCGAGATAGATAGCCCAATTAAAAACTGGGCAAAGGACCTGAACAGACAACTCACTGAGGGAGACATACAAAGGGCCCAAAGGCATATGAAAGAATGCTCAACATCACAAGCCATCAGAGAGATGCAAATTAAAAGCACAATAAGTTACCACCTCACATCTGTCAGAATGGCAATGATCAACAAATCAACAAACAACAAGTGTTGGTGAGGATGTGGGGCAAAGGGAACCCTTGTGCACTGTTGTTGGGAATGTAGGCTGGTGCAGCCACTATGAAAAACAGTAGGGAGTTTCCATCAAAAACTAAAAATAAACTGCCTTTTGATCCAGCAATTCCACTACTAGGACTATACCTGAAGAACCCTGAAACACCAATTCAGAAGAACTTATATACCTCTATGTTCATAGCAGCATTATTTACAATAGCTAAGTGCTGCAAACAGCCCATTAGTGAGTGAATGGATCAAAAAACTTTGATACATTTACACAACGGAATACTACACAGCAGAAAAAAGAAGGTCTTCCTACCCTTTCCAATAATATGGTTGGAACTGGAGAGTATTATGCTTAGTTAAATAAGCCAGTCAGTGAAAGAGAAATACCATATGATCTCACCCATTACACGACAATAATGAATAAAACAAACAACAAGCAAAACGGAACCAGATACATGAATACAGTGAATAGACCTTCAGTGGTCAGAGGGGAGGGGGGAGGTAGGAGTAGGGAGGAGGAGGCAAAGAAGGGGAGCAGTTTAGTCAAGAAACTAGTATGGAAGAACCATGGAGATGGACAGTAAGTGAGATTGACTTTTTGTGGGAGTGGGTGGTTTGGGAAGAGGACAGAGGGGAGTAAAAAGGGGATGGATGTAATACAACAGCAATAAAATAAAATTAAAATTAATAAATAAGAAAAATAATAGGCCTCTTCAGAATATTAAATTTAACAAATATTTCTCATCTTGTTATTTTTTATTTTGCCTTCTTCTTGGATTTTCTAATAATCTTCCTGCAGCATCAGCCTCTGTTTCTTTCCCCCTTAAACCTAAAGATATGTGGGTCAAGGAATGGACAACATGTCTCTTGGGATCCTACTAAGCATTTTGTACTAATATTCCCTATTTATATAAGACAAATTTTTATTGTTATGAAAAAACTCACAGGAAATTGTTTTCATTGTTTTCTAAATTACATTTTCTGGGGAGACATTGGTTAATAAGATTATATAGATTTTAAGAGCACAATTCTGATACATCACCTTTATGTACACTATGTTGCATTGTATGCTCACTATCCAAAGTCAAATATTCTCTCCCCATATATTTGACCTACTTTACCCTTCACTACCCCCTCACCTCCCTTTTCACTCTTAATAACTTTATGCATAAACACATACATACAATTTTTTGGAAGACTCCGTTTTTTATGATGGTGAGAGAAGACCAATCATATATTCACTTGCTATTTGTTTTTTGGGTGTCTCACATGCTTTTTTTATTCAGCCATGGCTTGCTGTAACTTTCCACTATTTCAATATTAGTCATATTTTACTCTCCTAAACAAGAGTTCTCTCCTGTCAGTAATGGGATCATTAACAATTCTCTGCCAGGAAATGAAGAGAAAGGACTATTAAATTGTTAAACAGGATCAGCAAAAGAGTTAAGTATTAATCAGAAATAATATCCAAATATCCAGATATGTACTCTACAAAATATAATATTCATGGAAAATAGCTGACAAAGGAGCTATATTGAATTTTTTATTTATGAGAGTATATTTTTGATTGTGCATTGCTTTTATCAATGAAACTAATGACATGTTCACTCTAGAAGCTTCATCGTTAGAAATGTGATATTGACATGAGTGATTAAAAAGTAATTTAGGACTAACCTAGAGCAAATTAAAAAACTGATGGATACAATTTATTTCAATTTCTTAAAATTTCATTACTTGGTTTTGGAACACTAAAATTTTTTAAAAATAAAAACTTATTACACCTATGCATGTAGGTGTAATACATGCATACACATATGCATGATTATTATATAAGTATTTATACATAGAAATGTACATATAACTACATACATTTTTAATTATTTTTAAAAATTATCCCTGAATGGTGTAGCTCAGTTTCAAAATGTAACTGGTTCAATTCCCAATCATGGCACATGGCTGGGTTGAGGGTTTGGTCTCGGGTCAGGACCTGTACGAGAGGCAACCTAGCAAGGTTTCTCTCTCACATGTGTTTATCTACCTTTCTTTCTCTTTCCCTTTAAATATGTCTCAAAATAAATGAATATCCCTGGCTGGTGGCATAGTGGATAAGGTTCAGGCCTGGGAACTTAAGGTTGTTGGTTTGATTCCCAGCTAGGGCACATAACAGGGTTGCAAGTCAGGTCTGAAGCCAGGTTCATAGCTGGAGGCAGGTGAAAGGCAACCATACATTGATGTCTCTCTCCCTCTCTGCCTCTCTCCCTACCCCTCTTTCTAAATAAAATAATAAATATATTTTATATTTAATAAAATAATAAATAAATAAAATCTTTTAAAAATTATAAATAATCAAAATTATTTTAAAAATAAATAGAATATATGTACATATTCTCTTTGGTTTTATATAAAATACTATATACCAAGCTTTTTACTACATTTTTTTCAGCCGTGTATTTGCTATGAGAACATTTCACTGACTTTCCTTTTCTTTTTCTGCATAAATTTTATAAGTGTCTCAAACTTCATTGCATTCGTTATTCTAAATATTCACATGTTGGCATAACATAAGCTCATTATGGAGGTATTGGGTCATACTGAAATATGATTTCAGTAATCAAATGCAGAGTACTGTAATTTTTGTAATTAAATGCAGAGTACTGTAATTTTTATAATCATCAGAGGGTGACTTCATAATCTTGGACATTTGTAAGCAATAGAAAAAAATTAATGCTTCTCTATCTAAGTTTAAAAGTAATTCCTATAACTGGTCCTTCTTTATACCCTTTATATCTCTAAATGGGGTTATACATATATATTTTCTATAAAAATTTTCAAGAAAAAACTACAAATTATCATAAAGATTACATATATATATAGATATTGAAAGGGATCAATATTAAAATAAAGATGACTTTGGAGAGTGTGAACAGGATTCCTACAAACCATAAAATAGAAGAAAGGAGTCACCATAGCTTTGAAAGTTGACAGGATAAACATCAAGACCAATGTTCTGAGAATAATTTTTATACTCAAAGCACTGGACATTGACCATGTTAAAAAATACTTTTGGGTATTACATAAGAAAAATATGAGCACTGAACACAAGCACAAACAACAAATTAATAAATATGTCTCAACATTCAAATTGATAATTTATTATAATAACATTTATTTACAGATTTCTTTATTGATTTTACTTCAAAAATCAACTCTGTACAAATTGCTTGTTGACTAAAACAAGTGTCATTATATGTGTTTGCCTAATTGTCTGCCCACATTTTTAAATTTTAAAATATATATTTTATCAATTTTGCTGTTATAGTTGTCCCAATTAACCCTCTCCCTGGCATCTCTATTTCCTCCACCAGTGCCCTCCCTTACTTAGTTCATGCCCACAGGTCATGCAAATGAATTCTTTGGCTTCTTCATTTCCCATACCATTCTTAACATGCTCTTGTCTATTATTATTATTATTATTATTATTATTTTACGGAGGAGAGCATGAACACAGTCCCCCACCACCAAAAGTTAGGCAGCCCAGTTTCCCATATTTGGGAAAATCACAGGGATTAGCACATCCAGAGTGCAATGGATAAGCCTTGCCCTGGGAAAACCACCTTCATGATCATGGTATCTTTCCTGCCATGTAAGGGTTCTTGTCTATTTTGTACCTGCCAATTTGGACTTCTTTATCCCTGCACCTTTTCCGCTTTTTTCCACCTTTCCCCTCCTGGATGATAATCCTCCAAATGATCTCCATATCTATGATTCTGTTCATGTTCGGCTTGTTTGCTTAGTTGTAGTTTTAGATTCAGTGTTGATAGTTGTGTATTTGTTGCCATTTTAATGTTCATAGCTTTGGTCTTCTTTTTATTATATGGTTCCCTTTAACATTTTGTATAATAATGGGTTGGCAATGATGAACTCCTTTAGTTTTATCTACCCTTCCATTCTAAATGATAACTTTGCTGGATAGAGTAATCTAGGTTGTAGGATCTTGCTTTTCACCACTTTAAATATTTCTTATCAGTCCCCTTCTAGCCTGCAAAGTTTCTTTTGAGAAATAAGCTGACAGTCTTATGGAAACTCTGCTTTTCTCTTGTTGCTTTGATTCTCTCTTTATATTTAACCTTTGGCATTTTAATTATGGTATGTCTTGGTGTGGTCCTCTTTGGGTCCAACTTATTTGGGGCTCTGCTTTCTGAATTTGAATGTCTATTTCCTTCACCAGATTGGAGAAGTTTTCCTTCATTATTTTTTTCACATAAGTTTTTAATTTCTTGCTCTTATTTTTCTCCATCTGGCATCCCTATTGGATTTTGGCACTTTTGGAGATGTCTCAGAATCTTCCTTTTCTATATTATTTTTTGAATTCCTTATTTTTCATTCTGCTGGTTACTTATTTCTTCCTTATGTTCCAAACCATTGATTTGAGTCCAGTCTTCCTTTCCTTCACTATTGATTCTTTATGGGTTTTTATTACACTTAATACAACCTTCATTTACGCCTGTTTTTCTCTAAGCTGCTGCAGTACCCAATGATTTCTTTAAGCATCCTGATAACTCTCCATCTGATAGGTTGCTTATCTCCATTTCATTTAGTTCTTTTTCTGGATTTTTGTTCTGTTCTTTCATTTGGGCCATATCTTTTTGTTTCCTCAAGTTGGCAGCTTCTCTGTGTTTGTTTCTGTGTATTAGTTAGAGCTGCTTTGACACCCTATCTTAGCAGTGTGGATGGTTGTAGGAAAGGCACTTGTATGGATGCATGTGACTTCTTTAAATCTTTGATTGTTGAACTTCCACACAGCTCATTTTTTCTGATGAATCTGGGTGATGCTTGTTTTATAGTTTAGTTGTAATTTTTGCTGTAGTCGTAAGCTGAAGCAAAGTGTTTTTACAAACACTTCCATCTTACCCAGGAATCTCTTAATCTGCCCACAGCCTGCCAAGGGTCCAGGCAGTGGTCCCTAACCCTGGCAGATATTTGCTCACATTTCTATTCTTGTCAACATTTTTCATGAAAAAAAAAAACAAAAAAAAACAGACATCAAACTACACTTTTTCAAATCTTCCCTGTGGATAAATGATTATTTGAAAGAAATTCTGATGTGCTACTACTAATAATGAGATATCATAACCACTTTTTTAAAATTTAATTGTTGTTGTATTATATCCAACCCATTTCCCTTTTCTTCTCTTGCCTTCCCCACCCACCAGACTGCTTTGATTACAGTAGCCATGTAGTATAGTTTGATGTCTGGTATTGTGATTTCTCCTACCTTGGTCTTCTTTCTCAAGATTGCTGTGGCCATTGATGGGCGTTCGTGGCTCCATATAAATTTTTTCTGTATCTTTGAAATATGTCATTGATATTTTCACTGGAATTGCATTGAATCTATAGATTGCTTTGGGTAGTTTGGACATTTTATGATGTTAATCCTTCCCAACCATGAATTGAATTTATCAGGATAATGTTGGGTCACAAAACTATATAGGTTTTAAGCGTACAATTTAATAAACTATCACCTTCCTACTGTATCATGCACCCACTGCTCCAAGCAAATTATCTTTCCATCTCCATTTCCCTGCTTTGCTCACCTCCACCTACTTCTCATCCCTCTGTACCTCTGGCTATCACTGCACTATTGTCTGTGTCTATGTGTTATGTATATGTTTCTTTTTCTTCATCCACTCACCTTCCTTCATCTAGACCAACTCCTTCCTTTCTGACAGCTGTCAGTCTGTTTCATGTATTTAGGCCTCAACCTTACCACCTTTGAAAGCATTTGGAAATCTATAACCCAGGAAATAACTCTATGGTAAGGGGCAATTCCCTGATAAATTGCTTAGAGAAATTTCCACATATACATCAAAATTATATGTAGAAGAATGTTTATTGCATGTATAAAATCCAATTCTACATAATACAGAAAATAAACACATTTTATCAAACCTATATAATTCCATGATAAGTAATTATATGTCAGCTAAAATAAGTAATTTTACATATATCAACATAGATAAATCACAGAAATATGATACTAATAAACAATTTTATTTCATAAGGATATAGAATACTATTAATATAATGGCTAAAGATTCTCAAAGCAATCTATTTTAATGCATCTAAACATTTGCTTATAGAAAAATAAGAAACAGATTAGACCACATTTGGAATTATTCTGAAAACAATGGCCTTATTATTTGAGAATAGAGGTGACTGTCATCATTATACTTGATGAAAAAGTCCCTGAAGGGAAATGCTAACAGTATTTTTAAGTGCACACAAACAATGAAAACAATTTTGAGTTTAATTGCATCATACAGCATTATTCACTTTAGTGTTGATAGATATTTGCATCAATTATTCTTTTAATGAACAAAATAGAAACATGCTAAATGAAAGAATACGGGCTATTCTGTTCACCTTCCTTCCTGTATGCAAGAGAGAGATTTAAATGTTTTAAATAGACTTCTCTTTTTTAAATATTTTTTATTTTTAAATTATTTTTAGAGAGAGGGGGAGGGAGAGAGGCAAAGAAGCAGAGAAACATCAATGTGTGGTTGCCTTTAACTTGCCTCTAGCTAAGGACCTGGCTGGAGACCTGGCTTGCAACCTGGTTATGTGCACTAGCTGGGAATCCAACCAGCGACCTTTGGGTTTGTAGGCTGGTGCCTTATCCACTGTGCCACCAGCCAGGGTCATAAGTAGACTTTTCTATACACTAGCTTTCTGAGCTATTGCATAAATCCTCCAGTCTAAAAATAAAAGTAATTCTTCACTCTTACTTAGGGAAAAAGGAAAAAATCTGCTTCAAGCCCATGATGAACTTTTGATTTGGGGAAACTCACCAGAGGTGCACAATTTTTTAAAGAAAAATAACAAATAGCAGTTATAAATAAGGTTGGTATTACTATGCATTAATAACTACTTAATTATTCATGGTCTAAATGTAATAATAAGACAAAGACTATTAGAGTGCATAAAAATGAAGTCACAACTATATGCTGTCTATAGAACTGACTTTAGAAACATACAGAACTGTTAAAAATAAAATGACAGGGGAGAATAATTATAAACTAATTGAAAGAAACTGGAGTGACTTCTTGTTTCCAGTCCAGCATGTAAAGAGCTTGGGATTATCACACTATATGCAAAACAAGGCAAAAATTGAAATTAAAAAAAAAAAAAAGTATTCTTAGATTCATCAGAGAAGTGATGAATTAATAGAAGAAATGACTGCCCTCAAAATTAGATGAGCAGAAACAGAAAATCACAACTCATTGGAGCAGAAACATTTTACCCAGGGGCAGAAACCTCTGTGGCTATCAATATCAGGTGGGAAAACCTGAACTATAATTGACAAATTGCTGAAGACAGTGTAACAAATCAGAGAAGGAAAAACTCTGTGATGGTAGGCAGTGTAGAAGAGCCCCCACACTTCTGTGAGTGTTACCTCCATAAGCTGTACTTATTTCTCACAGTGAAAATTGGGAGGGAAAAATCTCTTCATGCTTTTGGCAGGAGAAAAGGAAATGTGATTTTTAAATGTGCCAGAGCATTCTGTTTGTAACAAGCTCAACACTCAAGAAAAAATATTTTACCAAACCTATCATACTGTGTTATATTCAAAGCCTAACCAGCTGTGTGAAAGAATATACTCAACTCTGGTCTCTCAGCCTTTTATGTAGAAGAAAGAAAACACCCAGCTCTTAACCCATCTAGCTGTCCCGTCCCACTTAAAGGGTGCAGTTCACAGTACAGGGAAATAGGACCACTAGAAGCCTGAAACCTATCTTAGAAGTAGAGCAGGCTTCTACACCTGACTCCCTACAAGCCTGACCACCGCACTGCTAAAGACTTGTTTATCAAAGATCCTTTTTCCTAGTACGTCATGTTTAGCATTCAACACCAAAAGTATAAGATATTCTAAAAAGGAAAACAAAACAGTCTCCAGAGATAGAGAAATCTTCAGAATCCGATATAGTACAAATGTGTAAATTATCAGACCAGTAATTTAAATAAACTATGATTAATATGCTAAGGGCTGTAATGGAAAACATGACAAAAAATAAGAACACCTGGGTAATGCAAGAAGAGAGATGGAAATTCTAAAAAATAATAAAATAGAAATGCTGTGGATCAAAATCACTCTAATGGAAATGAAAAAGTCCTTTGGTGAGCATATTAGTAGATTAAATCTAGTGAAGGGGAAAAAAAATCTCTGAATATGAGGATATGACAATAGAAAGTTCCAAAAGTGAAAGAGCAAGGAATTTAAAGGCTGAAGAAACTGACAGAATATTCAAGAACTATGAAACTACTACAAAAATGTAAGATGTGAATAAGAATAATAGCTGGAAAAGAAAAAAAGAAAGTAACAGAAGAAACATGTCAAGCAATAATGACTGAGAATTCCACCAAATTAATGTCAAACACTAAATCACAGATCCAGAAGTTCACAGTATACCAAAAATATAAATGTCAAAAATCAAATAGCAGAATAAACAAACATACAAAAAAACACATCTAGCATATCACAGTCCAACTTCAGAAAATAAAAAATATTGAAACAACCTTGTAGGTGAGGGGGATACTCAAGAAGGCAAAGAAAAAAAAATTGCATCCAAATGCTTAGAACCCAAGCAAACAAGAGAATGGAATAAGATACTTAAAGTATTGACAGAAAAAAATACAATATATTATTTACCTGAAAAATTATTCTTCAAAAGTAAAATATGAATATGAATAAAGACTTTCTCAGGCAAACAAAATTTTAGGGAAATTTTTGCCAGGAGATCTGTCTTAGCCAAGTGCTGGAAACAGCCTAAGTGCTCATCAATGATTGAATCTATCAAAAAACTGGTACATTTTACTTAATGGAATACTACACAGCAGAGGGAAAGAAGGAACTACTACCTTTTTCAATAGCATGGATAGAACTGGGGAGTATTATGCTTAGTGAAAAATGCCAGGTGGCAAAAGACAAATACCACATAATCTCACCTAATACTGGAAGCTAATGAACAAAACAAACAAATGAGCAAAACAGAACTAGAGACATGGAAATAAGGAGCAGAATGATGGTGACCAGAGGGGAGGGGGAAAGGGGAAAAGGGGGGAAAGAATGGGAAGAGTTTAGTCAAGGAACTAGTATAAATGACCCATACACATGGACAGCAAAGTGGAGATTGGCTGTGGAAGGGGGGCAGGGAAAAGCAATGGGGGAAAAATGGGACAATGGTAATACAATAATAATAAATTAATAATAAATAAAAATAAAAAGTGGGCAGAGAACCTGAATAGATGGTCTTCTGAAGAAGACATACAAATGGCTAACAAGTACTTGAAAATGTGCTCAATATCACTGATCATTAGGAAAATGCAAATCTAAACCACAATGAGATATCACCTCACTTGAGTTAGAATACTTGTTATCAAAAACATGAGATAACAAATGCTGATGAGGATGTGGAGAAATGGAAAGTCTTGGATGCTGTTGGTGGGAATGTTAACTATTATAGCCATGGAAAACAGTATGCAGTTCCTCAAAAAATTAAACATAAAATTACCATATGATCCAGAAATTACACTCCTGGGTATATATCCAAAGAAACCAAAACCATTATCTAAAAGAGATGCATGTACTCCTATGTTCATTGCAGCAGCATTTTCCACAAATGCCAATGTAATAGTACCAATCTAATGCATTGTGGATGAATGACTGAATCGATAAAATATGAAAATGTATATAGATATATGCATTAAAAAGAAATGTTAAGTAAGTTAAGAGAAAATTCTATGAAGATCAGAAACTCAGATCTACATAAAGAAAGCAAGAAGTAGAGAAGAAATAAGAAATAATAAAATAAAACTTATTTTTTATTCTTAATTGATCTGAAAAATAGCTTTTCAAAGTAACAACAATGTATTTGATTATAACAGCTCATATGTGAGTGAAATAAATTACAGCAATGATACAATGAATGGGATAGAGGAACAAGGACTAATTTATTATTTATTAGCATTATCTGTGAAATGGACTAAAGCTATTTAAAGTAGACTTGAATTAGTTGCAAATATATATTGTACAGTCTAGATACCCATTAATAGAAGTTTGAAAAGAAGCACAGTTATTATGTTAAGAATGAAAAGAAAATATAAATATAAATGCTTAATTAAAACCAAAAAAGCCACAAAAAATAGTGGAAAACAATATAGGAACAAAAAGCAACAGAAATGAATGGAAATAATAACAAGTATGGTAGATATTAATCCACTACATCAATAATTATCTAAATACATTAATCATCTAAATATACCAGTTAAAAACAAAGATTGTCAAGTGGATCTAAAAATAAGATCCACTTTTTTAACTGTATATTTTATACAGTTCCAAATATATTAGCTTCAAACAAAACAGCTACATCTACATTAGCATAAGGACTAATGGTAAGCATTAAATGCATAAAGAATTTAAAATGTTTAAAAATGAAAGGACAAATATCATATGATCTCACCCATTATGGGACAATAATGAGCAAAACTAACAACAAGCAAAACAGAACCAAATATATGAATACAATGAATAGGCCTTCAATGGTCAGGGGGAAAGGGGTTGGGGGGAGTGGGGAGGCAGAGGCAAGAAAGGGGAGCAGCTTAGACAAGAACCTAGTATAAAGGAACCATGGACATGGACAACAGGTGGGATTGACTTTGGGGGAAATGGGTGGGTGGGGAGGGGGACAGAGGGGAGCAAAAAGGGGATGGATGTAATACAACAACGATAAAATTAAAAACAAACAACAAACAAATAAAAAACAAAAAAATGAAAGCTTTTTCTTCTTCTCTTTTTCAACTACAGTTGATATTCAATATTTTATATTAGTTGCAGGTTTACAGTGTAACAGTTGGACATTTATGTAATTTATGAAGCAATCCACCCAATAAGTCTAGTAATCACCTGACACCATACATAGTTATTGCAATGTTATTGATTATATTCCTGATGCTGTATTTTAGTCCCCATGACTATTCTGTAACAATCAATTTGTACTTGCTAATCTCACCATTTTAACCCAGTCTCCCAACCACCCTCCCATCTAGTAGCCATCAGTTTGTTCTCTGAACCTATTTCTATTTTCTTTGCTTGAGAGATTATCTCAAGCAAAATAAATAACTACTTACTAAGTCAATAAAGATTAACCAAAATTATCAAAATATAATGGAAACATAATTCATAATAGCCAAAAGGTGCAAACAACCCAAATGTTTGTCAATGCTTAGTTGTAAAAAATAAAAGTGGTATTTACATAATACTCAACCATAAAAAGGAATGAGGCATTCATATATGCTTCAATGTGAAGAAACTTAAACAATATTTTACTAAGAGAAAGAAGCCAGACACCAAAGCTCACAAACTGTATGATCCCATGTATATGAAATGCCCAGACTAAGTAAATCCATAGAGACAGGAAGCAGCCATGGTGGAAACTGAGAATGCCTGACTAATGGGTATGTGTTTTTTTTTGAGGATAATAAAAATATATATAATTAGACAGAGATGGTGGAGCTATCAAATTGTATGCTTTAAATTTCTTAATTTTATATTATGTGATTTTACTTCAATTAAAAACATCAAGAATATTGAAAAATATCAAAAAGTAGAAAAACTAAACAGTGACACTTACCTTATGGTTGTTGTCTGGCACTAAAAGAACATTATTTAAGATTCAGTGTAAAAGAAAATAAGACATCACCTGCTGATTTTCTTATTGCTTATATGAAGACATTGACAGTGAATAATTAAAACCAAAACCCAACTCAAAGGGAAGAAATAATAGGTCACTAAGGGTAATGTATAAAGTTATCAATATAAATGTAAACATTAAAGCTAGTATATAAATATTTCTAACCATGAAAATATATGCAAAAAGTGGAAGATCACAAATGAAACAGTTCACAGAACAAAAGGTCATTTATTTAATGGAAGCACAAATCATAAAATTATGAAAATTATTATCTCCATAAGAAGAGAAGGAAAAAGTAGAAATAGACTGATAAAAATGAGACTTTTTGATGAGACCTTGTTTTATAAATTTCTCTTTGGAATCATGTTAATATTTCTAATATAATTATGAAACAAAAATATCAATAATTCAAGTTTTTAGAATTAAAAATAAATGAAAAAAAGCATATATATCCCAGATAACATAATTGTAGCACAATCATACAGAAAATCAATGTGACTTTCAATAACAATAATTTAACTATATATCTGTAGTAGGATACACTATAAGATGAAAAGTACTGTAAGAAAATATAAACTGTTTTCAGTAATTATATTTTAATCCTAAAACTGATGTTGTTATTCTAAAAATGTTGTTTATGTAATGTAAGATAAAGTTAATTAGTACTTAGCAACTATGTAACACTTTAATTCTATCAACAAGGTTATTCCAGAGAAACCAGATTATTTTCATAGACAAAAAGGTAAATAAAATACAGGAGGATAAATAAAAATTCTTAGTATTAAATACAAAGTCAAAATGTTGATAATAATTAATGCTTGAAATGATGTATTAAAATATGTTCTTTTTGTAATTGAAATAATTTTGAAACATTTATCCACCCAATAGAAATAAATACTCCTAGATTAATTATTCCAATCCAGGAATACATTACAATGATGGAAGAATTAACATCATTAAAATGTCCATATTACCCAAAACAATCTATAGATTCAATGAAACTTCTATTAAAATACCAATGGCATATTTTGCAGGTCTAGAACAAGTGCTTCAAAAATTTACATGGAACCAAAAGAGACTTCAAATAGCTCCAGTAATCTTGAGAAAGAAGAACAAAACCAGAGGAGTCACAATGCTTGATATCAAACTAATGTACAAACACTGTCAGCGAAGCCACCTGGTACTTTCATAAGAACAGACACATAGGTCAATGAACAGGAGAGAGATCCCAGAAATGAACTCATGCCTCTTTAGTTAAGTAATATTTCACAAAGAGGGCATGAGCATACAATGGAGTAGTCCCTTTAATAAATGGTATTGGAAGAACTGTACTGTTACATGCAAAAAGTTGAAACTAGACCACTGACTTATACCATCCACCAAAATAAACTCAAAGTGCATAAAAGACTTAAATATGTTATGTTACCTTAAATTTTTTAGCAGAAAACATAGGTAGTAAAATTTCAGATATGCAGCAATATTTTTGCTAATATATCTCCTAGGGCATGGGAAACAAAGGGGAAAAATAAATGGGACTACACCAAGTTAAAAATGATTCTGCTTGGCTAAAGAAAGTATCACCAAACTGAAAAAGGAATCAACTGCATGGGGGAACATATTTACCCATGATACATCAGATGAAGGTTTAATCTCCAAAATGTATAAAGAACTCATATGACTCCCTATTAGAAAGACCAAGACCCAGTTTTAAAAATAGAAAAAGGACCTGAATAGACACTTGTCCAAGGAGGACATACAGATGAAAAAAATGTTGAATGTTACTAGCCATCAGAGAGATGCAAAGTAAAACCACAATGATATATCACCTCAAACCTGCTGAAATGGCCATCATTAATAAATCAACAAACAACAAGTGCTGGTGAGGATGTGGAGAAAAGGGAACCCTAGTGCACTGTTGGTGGGAATGCAGACTGGTGCAGCCACTGTGGAAACAATATGGAATATCCCCCCAAAATTAAAAATGGAAATATCTTTTGACCCAGTGAGTCCACTGAGGGGAATATATCCTAAGAAGCCTGAAACACCAGTTTAAAAGATTTTGTGCACCCCTATGTTCATAGCAGAGCTATTTACAACAGCTGATGTTTGGAAACAGCGTAAGTGCCCATTAGTACATGAGTGGGTTAAAAAACTATGGTACATCTACACAGTGGAATATTGCACAGCAGAAAGAAAGAAGGAATTCTTTCCTATTGCAACAGCAGGGATGGAACTGGAGAGTATTATGCTAGGTGAAATAAGCCAGTCTGTGAACAACAAATACCATATAATTTCACTTATAAGAGGAATCTGATGAGTAAAATAAACTAATGAGAAAAATAGAACAGGAGGCATAGAATTGTGAACTGGATGGTTGACAGCTATGAGTTGGGGGCTGTTTGAAGAAGGTGAAGGGACTAGTCAAAGAACATATATGAAGAGACTATGGACATAAATAATGGTGTGGGGAATGGCTGTGGAAGTGGGAAGTGGGCAGGGGGAAGTGGAGTACAGGGGGAAATTGGATAACTGTAATGGCATAAAGAATAAAAATTTTTTAAAAAGAAATAAATACTCCTAGATTATACTAGCATCCAAGTAGACAATTTATTGTTTAAAAAATGTGGAATTTGGGAAGTGATGTTAACAGGTTTGGGATAAGAAACATCATGTGATTGTCACATAACAATCAAAAACTACTAAGTAACTATAAAAAGACACAAGGCCCTGACTTGTGGCTCAGTAAGCCCTACCTGGTGACTCAGTGAATAGGCCCTAGCCTGTGAACCCAAAGGTCACTGGTTTGATTGCAACCTGGCTGCAGGTTGCAAGCCAGGTCTCTAGTTAGGTCCTTGGCTGGAGGCAGGTGAAAGGCAACCATACATTGATGCCTCTTTCCCTTTCTTCCTCCCTCCCTGCCCTTCTCATAGTGAGTGGAATCATTGGGAAAAAAAAAAAGAGGAAATGTTCCTATTCAATTGCATTCTGGAAAAAAAATAAAGACACAGGAGCTAAAATAAATAATTTTAAATAATAAATAAATAATATAAAAAAAGAAACAGACACAACATATATAGGCCCTTATAAGAGATCATTTGAATATCAATGAGAAAAATATTTTGAGTGAAATATAAACGAGTTATTGTGCTTGCAATATGTGTATATATGCATGTGTATTCAAGATACTAACTACCCTTAGTAAACTTAACCACTTTTTAAAATTGTTATACTTTATGTATTTTCTAGCACTGAAATAAATCTTTATGAGGAAATATTCAGATGAGGAAACAGAAAGCTTATTACCCTCCAGGAGACTCCACAGGAGACTCTTAGCAGTTTCTTTCCCCAGGGTAACTATTAATCTAATGTCTGTTACCAGAGATTATTTTTATCTGCTCTTAACCTTACATAACTATAACCATACATTTGTATTTTTGTCTGATTTCTCTAAATCAGCATTATATTTCTGAGCTATTACATGCTATTGTGTATAGTGCTAATTAATTTATTTGAATCACTATGCAATATACCACTGTATGGATATAACACAATTCATTTAACTATTCTCTTGCTGGGCATTTTACTTGTTTCCAGTTCTCAGCTATGTGAATAAAGCAACTATAACAATTTTTTAAAATTTAATTTTATTGTTGTTTTATTACATCCATTCCTTTTTCCTTTCCTCTGTCCCCTTTCCCATCCACCCACTCCCCACAGAAGTCTAACCCACTTGTTGTCCATGTCCAAGGTTCTTCAATGCTAGTCCCTTGAATAAACTGCTCCCTTTCTTTGCCTCCTTCCTCCCCTCTGCCCACTGGAGATCTATTCTTTGTATTCATGTATCTGGTTCTGTTTTGTTTGTTTGTTTGTTTTGTTCATTATTGTCCTGAAATGGGTGAAATTGCATGGTATTTGTCTTTCACTGACAGGCTTATTTCACTAAGCATAATAATCTCCAGTTCCATCCATGTTGTTGCAAAGGTTAGGAGTTCCTTCTTTCTTTCTGTTGTGTAGTATTCCATTGTGTAAATGTACCAAAGTTTTTTAATCCATTCATTCACTGATGGGCACTTAGGCTGTTCCCAGCACTTGGCTATTGTAAATAGTGCTTTTATGAACATAGGGGTACGTAGGTTCTTCTGAATTGGTATTTCATGGTTCTTAGGGTATAGTCTTAGTAGTGGAATTGCTGGATCATCAAAAGTCAGTTCCATTTTTAGTTTTTTAAGGAGAACCCATACTGTTTTCCATAGTGGCTGCACCAGCCTGCATTCCCACCAACAGTGCACGAGGGTTCCCTTTTCCCCACATCCTCGCCAACACTTGTTTGTTGATTTGTTGATGATTGCCATTCTGACAGGTGTGAGGTGGTACCTTATGGTGGTTTTAATTTGCATCTCTCTGATGGCTAGTGATATTGAGCATTCTTTCATATGCCTTTGGGCCCTTTGTATGTCTCCCTCAGTGAGTTGTCTGTTCAGGTCTCTTGCCCAGTTTTTAATTGGGCTATCTATTTCGCTGGTGTTGAGTCACATAAGTTCTTTATATATTTTGTATATCAAACCCTTCTCTGAGGTATCATTGGCAAATATGTTTTCCCATATAGTTGTTTCCATTTTAATTTTGCTGGTGTTTTCTTCAGCTGAACAGAAAATTTTCAATTTGATATGATCCTGTTTGTTTATTTGTTCCTCTATTTCCTTTGCCCTTGGTGAAGTATCAGTAAACATATTTCTGCATTGGATATCTAAAAGTTTACTGCCTATATTTTTCTCCAGGTGGCACTGCTTATGTTTAAGTCCTGTATCCATCTTGAGTTTATTCTGGTGTATGGTGTAAGTTGGTGGTCTAGTTTTATCTTTTTGCATGTCTCTGCCCAGTTCTCCCAACACCACTGGTTGAAGAGACTGTTTTTACTCCATTTTATGTTCCTTCCCATTTTGTTTAATATTAATTGGCCGTAGAGTCCTGGGTTTATTTCTGGGCTCTATATTCTGTTCCATTGATCTATATGTCTATTCTTATGCCAGTACCAAACTGTTTTGATGACAGTAGCCTTGTAGTATAGTTTGATGTTCGGTATTTTGTTTCCTCCTACCTTGTTCTTCTTTCTCAAGATTGCTGTGGCTATTTGTGAGTGTTTATATGTGGATCCATATAAATTGTTGAAGTATTTTTTTCTGTTTCTGTGAAGTATGCCATTGGTATTTTCATTGGGATTGCACTGAATCTATAGGTTGCTTTGGTTAGTGTGGACATTTAATGATGTTAATTCTTCCCATTCATGAACATGGTATATGCTTCCATTTATTTGTATCTTCCTTAATTTCTTCAATATTTTATAGTTTTTTTTCTGAGTACTGATCTTTTATCTCCTTGGTTAAGTTTATTTCTCAGTACTTTATTTTTCTTGTTGCTATGGTAAATGGGGTTTGTTTCCTAGCTTCTATCTCTGATGTGTCATTACTAGTATACAAAAATGCTTTTGATTCCTGGATATTGACTTTATACCCAGCTATTTTGCTAAATCTGCTTATTAGGTCCAGTACATTTTTGGTGGAGCCTATTCAGGTTTTGTATGTACACTATCACATCATCTGCAAATAATGACAGATTGACTTCTTCCTTTCCAATTTGGATACCTTTGATTCCTTTTTCTTATCTGATAGCTTTGGCTAGAACTTCCAAAACAATGTTGAACAAAAGTGGAGAAAGGGAACAGCCTTGTCTCATTCCTGATATTAGGGGAACGTTTTCAGTTTCTGCCCATTGAGGATAATGTTGGCTTTAGGTTTCTCATAGATGGCCTTTATTATGTTGAGGTATGCTCCCCTCTATTCCCATTTTGCTGAGTGTTTATATCATTAATGGTTGCTGTACTTTATCAAATGTTTTTTCAGCATCTATTGAAATGATCATATGGATTTTAGCTTTCATTTTGTTGATGTGCTATATTACATTTATTGTTTTGTGAATGTTGTACCATCCTTGAATCCCTGGGATGAAACTTACTTGATCATGATGCATGATCTTTTGAATATATTGCTGGATCCAGTTGGCCAATATTTTGTTGATAATTTTAGCATCTATGTTTATCAGAGATATTGTGTGGCCTATAGTTTTATAACAATTTTTGTATGTATTTTAATGGGCATAACCATGTATTTCTGAGAATATCAGATCATCTTTTGAAAACTGTTCAATAAATGAAAGAGGATTTCCTAGACAAGCTATAACACTAGATAACCAAAGAGGATTTTTTAAAAGTTTATTTATTATTTTTAGAGAGAGGGGAAGGGAGAGAGTCAGAGAGGGAGAAAGACATCAGTGTATGGTTGCCTTTCACCTGCCTGCAACTACAGATCTGGCTGGAGACCTGGCCTGCAACCTAGTTATGTTCCCTGACTGGGAATTGAACCAGCGACATTTGGGTTCACAGGCTGGGGCCTTATCCACTGTGCCACCAGCCAGGGACTGAGGGTGTTTCTTTTTATATGACTATGGATATTGGTAAGCAAAGGTGGAATGAAAGTATGAAAATAGAAAATAGGTACATATAATAGTACTTTGAAAGTCCTTTATACAAAGAGGTACATTAAAATATAACATTTCTAGTTAGATGGATGTGCCTGTATTTTTTTTTCATATGATATATTGTTGTGGTTCACACACATAAACAGAACACATAATTTCTGTATTTTAAAATTGATGTTCATGGCTCTATAAGTCTAAATTATCACAGATAACTTAATTCAGGTACTGACAAGAAAGGTTGGCAATTTTTTTGTCTACATGAGGAAATTTAACCAGCAATATTGGCAGCAGAATGCTTGGTTGCCATTAGATTCCTCCCAGAGAAATAGTATTGTCACAGGAGTCACACAGGCCCATTTGTATTATGGGTAATAAAGAGATTAGTTCAGTGCTGTGAAGTGATAAGAGAGGAATGAATTACACATTATTATCATTTTCCTAGGGAAAATGAATAAAAACTTTTAACAGATGGATCTCCATTGAGCTAAATGAGATGTAGACCTCAAGGAGTGTATCAATATGCATTCTCAAGTTAAAGGAAGATGGATGTTTTTTATGCAGTTAAGCATTGTATCCAGTGGATTCCACAATAATAATTAAATAATTACTTTGAAACTTTTTTTATACATATTTGTAGATTGTCAAAAACAGTTCCAAGTAAAAACTGAAAAAATTAAAGAGAAAGTCCCCATCTTTAAAGCCAGTGTGGGAGCCAAACGAGTTCATAGTAATTACAACTCAGGTGGTAAGTAACATGTTGTATAGATACAGAAAAGTAAATTTATTTAAAATTTCATGCTTGGACATATTTGCTATTCAAGATAATAACAAAATATTAAGTGACAAAGAGAACATATTAATACCTTGCACTGCTCTTAATTATGTCTTATGATTATTTTCATAATAATGTAAGCAAAGAAAGAAACTAATTCCTCTTCCTGACAAACACACTTTGCTTTTAAGTAATGAAACATGTAAAGTGAATCCAAAATTAATTAAAATAACACATGCTCACATGGTGAGTTATTACAGAAGATGGGACATTGTACCAAATTTTCAAAGCCCAGAACTTATATTTTATGCTTTAAAAAAATTTTAAATATTTTATTTATTATTTTTAGAGAGAGGGAAAGGGAAGGAGGCATAGAGGGAGAGAAACATCAATATGAGGTTGCTTTTCACCTGCCTCCAGCTACAGAGCTGGCTGGAGACCTGGCTGGAGACCTGGTTATGTGCCCTGGCTGGGGAATTGAACCAGTGAACTTTGGGTTCGCAGACCAGTGCCAATCCACTGAGCCACTGGCCAGAGCCACATTTTATGTTTTTCATAACCATTTTCTTTAATTATCATGGAATCTACCATGCTTACTAGATTTTATAAGCTAGCAGAATGTAAGTTTACTATACATTATGTACAGATCAGTGGCATATTACAAGTGGAAATTTCCCAATCGTATATATTGATTTTTTTTAACTTTCAGCATTATTTTGTGTTGGTTTCAGAGATACAAACAGCATAGTTGTCAAACAATCATATACTTACAAATGTTTCCCCTGATATTCTCAGTTCTTAACTGGCACTATACATATTGTTTATCCTAAGAAACCTAAGACACTATTCAAAAGAACATATGTACTTGTACAATGAATATACTTCTACATTCATTTCAGCATTATTTACAATAGCCTAGCTTTGGGAGCAACCCAAGTTCCTATCATTAGACAAGTGGATAAAAAAGCTGTGATATATATATAATATTATAATATATATGATATATGTGTAATATATATACGATAATATATATATATTGGCCATGAAAAATAATGAAATTTTACCATTTGTAACAGCAAGGATGGGACCTTAAGGATATTATGCTAAGTAAAATATCAGCCAGAGAAATACAAATATCATATGGTTTTACTCATATATGAAGTTTAAAGAACAAAATAAACAGAACTGAAACAAACCCCAGACCAGCCTGGTGACTGCCAATGAGGAGGTACATTGGAGGACATGAGTAAAAGGCAAAGAGATTAAGAAGTACAGATTGGTAGTTACAGGATAGTCATGGGATGTAAAGTACAGTGTAGAGAATATAATTACATATTGTTTTATAAAGAAAGTACATTGAAGCTTTTCTCTAGCAGATTTTAAAGATCAGCTGGCTTAACTTCATCATCTAACAGATAAAGAAAGTGAGATCCAGCAAATTTTAAAATGTTCTTAAGGCCACAACATATATTAGGTGGTGATTATAGAACTATAGCACAGATTTAAGTACTATTCTATGATTCCATGGTATATATTTAAATTGACCATTTGCAATTATGAGATGAAGAAAGAAGATGATTAAATATAATTTAAAGGACAATGAAATAAGGTAAGGTAAACTATAACTCTTGACATCTAAAAGAAAACATGAGATTTTAATTTAAAAATGAACATAATTGTGGTTTGGAGAAAATATTTGAACAATATTGTGTCATTTGAATGATGTGCTTTCACATTCAATGTATACTTTTAAAAATTTACAGTAGTAGCTATTCAATTAAAATTAAAAGTGTAGAAATATGCTTGTAATCAGTACATGTTCATTTTACACCTGTGGATTGTTGAGCTTAATTGCACTGCAGATGTTCATAGGAGAAAAGGGAGAAAAGTTTTGATGATTTTACACCCTTATTATAATTGTTTTTTAAGTGGTGGTGGTTTGGAATGAAAGGTAGCTATGAAGTATATCTAGTATATGTTCACTGTGAGTGTTCAAGAAAAAATAGTACTGAAATGACTGTGCTATAACAATTTTATCTATTTTTCATTTTAATCCAACACGCTGGTATTCTGCTTTATTTTCTGATGCAGTCTACATTTTCTGATTTTACTTTTATCAGTTGATAACATACTGTTGCCTTGTTTTTACTACCAACAATATTATTTTATTAGATCTTACGTGCTATTTTTATTACCCTTACACAATTTGCTTAACAATGTTGCATAGTAAAATAAATTTTGTTATGTTTTATTTGTTTTAGTATTTACTATTTAATTTGTAGTAAATGCTAATAAAATATATCCATATTTTAAATAATATTAAGGTATTTATGAAATGAATATAACTGTATTTATTAATTTCAATATGTATTGTATGTCTCACTAGCTCCCAAAAAGCAATTATTCTATTTTTGCCTATAGGTCACACACGGAAAGTAAATTGTGTTGCACACTGTCTCCATGACTCCTGGAATAAAATGAAACTATACCCTTAGAAATGCAGCCCCATTTCTTGATTTTATATTTGAGAAATCAAAACTAATGTAAATGAAAGAATACTATAATGAAGTTAAACTAGTTTTTTGATTAAATTTTTAAAAATGAGGTAAACCACTCACAACCTTTAATAATTATTTCTTATTAATGAATTATTTAATAAACACTGCATAATCAATAAATTCAAGTCAATTTATCAAAATACTATAGTTGAAATCACTACTATAAAGTATACAAAAATGTAACATGCAGTCTATATTTCAAGGTTATGTAGTGGACAGTGAAGTTAATGAGTGCCTATAAGATAAGGTAAATTAAAAGTATTCATTTAAGTAAGGTATAAGCCAAATGTAGAGTTGAAAGAAGTCATAGTTAAGTAGAAATATTACAATGTCTTTATAAAACAAGTGACATTTTAAATGATCTTATATACAAAATTAATACAGAGGCATGGATATATGGAACAGGCTGGCAGCTATCAAAGGGGAGAGAGGGACTGGATAAAAGAAGATGAATGGATTAGCAAAAGAACAAGTATGTATAACCCACAGAAATAGAAAATAGTGTGGTGAGGGATGGAGGGAAAGGGGAGCAGGGACTGAGAAGAGTGAGGCAAATGGATGGTGAGGGAGAAATAGGGACATCTGAAATAGTATCAACAATAAAATAAAGAAAAAAAGTGTCCTTATTAACCAAGAAACATACAGATTCAATGCAATCACTACTAAAATACCAATGGCATTTTTCACAGGACTAGAACAGCTCATACTAAAATTTATGTAGTACCACAAAGGACTCCAAATAGTCAGAAGAACCTTATAAAAGAATAAGATGGAGGAATCATAGTTCTTGGTTTCAAACTATAGTGTAAAGATGCAATGGTCAAAACAGTGTGGTACAAAAAAATTGACACATAAATCAATGGAATGCAATAAAGATCTCAATAAATAAATTAATGCTTCATGGTCAATTAATCTATGACAAAAGAGGCAAAGATATATAGTGGGGTAAGGACAGTGTTGGGGAACTAGACAGATACATGCAAAAACAAAACTGGACAGCATTATTATACTGTATACAAAAATACACCCAAAATGGATTAGAGATGTAAATGTAAGACCTGAAACCATAAAGCCCTTAGAAGAAAGCAGAGATAATAAACTCTTTTATATTGATCTTAGCAATATCTTGCTAGAGATATATCCTGGGCAAGGGTAACAAAAGCAAAATTAAAGATGTGAAACTACATCAAACTAAAACATTTCTGCTGTGTGAAGGAAATCAATAACAAAATGAAAAATATCTATTAAATGGGAGAAGATATTCACAAATGGTATATCTAATAATGGGTTATTTTTCAATGTACATAAGAAATTCATAAAACTTAACATAAAAAATATAGTCCAATTGAAAAATAAGCAGAGCACCCAAGGAGACATACAGATGATCAAAAGACATGAAAAGATGCTCAATGTCACTAATCATCAGAAAAATTAAAATCAAAACCACAATGAGCTATTACCTAATACCTGTCAGAATGACTATCATCAAAAATTAACAAATAAGCACAGGTAAGAATATGCAGGAAAAAGAACCCTCATGCATTGTTGGCGGGATTATAAATGGATGAAAACCTGTAGAAAACAGTATGGGGTTTCCTAAAAAGTTATTTTTGAAAAGTACCTTATGTGATACTTATATACAATGGAATATTAATAATAAACAAGAATGAAACCTTGCCATTTTGACAACATAGCTAGCTCTAGATGGTGTTAAGCTAAATGATGCTAGTCAGACAGAGAAAGACAAATACCATATGCTTTCACTTATATGTGGAGTCCAACAAAACAAAACAAAACAAAGGAATAAACAAACCAGAGACAGACACACAGATGCAGAGAACAAGCTGATGGTTGCCAAAGGAGAGTAGGTGATACAAAAAATAAGGAAATACATTTCTTATTCCTGTAAATACCTATCTTCAAAAAAAAAAAAAAAAAAAGAAGCCTTTGACTTCAAAGATCATAAAAGACTGGATTGCTCAAAGAAATGGCAGGCTTCAGCACATGATTGTGGGCAGGAAGCTACTGGCAGAACAGAATATAGAGAGACAAAATGGATTCCTATCGGCAATGGTATCAGTAAAGGATTATTTCATCTCCCTATTTTTTAAATCTGTACATGAAACATATCATACAAAACTTGGACTGGACTAGAGGCAAGAAAGTGAAAATTGGTGGAAGAAATATCTATTACTTAATATATGCAGATCACACCATCTCACTTGCAGAAAGTAAGAATTATTTGAAACTTCTGATGAAAGTAAAATAATAAATTGCCAAAGCAGAACTGTATTTGAATGTCAAGAAGACAAACATTGTAAGTACAGAATAAATATACAACTTTAAGATAGACAATGATGATGTTAAAACTTCAAAGTGTTTTCTTACCTTTATTTAGTCATCAATTCAAATGGAAGCTCTAGCTAAGAAATGAAGGCTGAGAATAAGAAGGGCAGCAATGAAAGAATTAGGAGAGATCACTAAGATCTTTGTAAGCATGATTTTAGACAAATAAGGCAATTTCAGGAAATAGCTAGTTGTTAAAAAAATTTAGTAAGATTCAAATCTCCATCTACATTTCCCAATGTGGTTTCTTCAAATGGAGAACTATAGATAAATTGATATTAGACATGTCTAACAAGAATCTCAACATCATTTTCCACTGAAAATTATCTCCAGCTTCAAAGAGACAACCTAATTGCTTTGATATTCTTTCCTTTATTACAATTTCTAAAACCAAAGGTAAGTTATATAAATTTAATTCTTTTTTAATATTATTTATTTGTTTTTGTTTTCATTTTAATATTTTATTTGTTATTTTCCAGAGAGAGAGGAAGGGAGAGAGGAAGAGAGGAAGAGAAACATCAATGCCTTTTACCTGCCTCCAGCTATGGACCTAGCTGGAGACCTGGATTGCAACCTAGTTATGTTGCCCTGGCTGGGAATCAAAAAAGCGACCTTTGGGTTCGCAGGTCAGCACCTTATCCTTTGAGCTACGAGCCAGGGCTCTTAAATTTAATTCTTTAAGTACCTTTGCCTTGATTCTCTTTTTTGTGTAAAATAGTATGCTACCTTAAATTAAGCTATGGTGTGATAAGTATGACTAAATTACAGTAGGGTTGTCATATCATTGAACTAACCAAAATACAACATAAACATTGGTTCTTCAGAATAATTACAACTTATGCTTCAGCCAAGACATATAACAGAGATAGAATTTACTCTCTAGCATAAATGTATGCAACAATGATTTCCAAAATAATGTTCATCAGGTAAAGCCAGTGATCTATAGTAACCGAAAATATGAGATGAGCTCTATGATTTTCCCAGCTGACTGCCTTGAGAGAATTTTCAGGCCATCTGCTAGGAAAAAGTATGCGTATATAAAAAAATACTCAAGGAGAACATACAGAGAGCCCAAAGGCATATGAAAAAATGCTCAACATCACTAGCCATCAGAGAGATGCAAATTAAAACCACAATGGGATACCACCCCACACCTGTCAAAATGGCCATCATTAACAAATCAACAAACAAGTGCTGTCAGGGAAGTGAAAAATAGGGAAACCTGGTGCATTGCTGGTAAGAATGCAAACTAGTGCAGCCACTATGGAAAACAGCATGGAATTTCCTCAAAAAAATAAAAATGGAACTGCCTTTTTACCCAATGATTCTCCTGCTAGGATTATACCTGAAGAATCCTGAGATATCAGTTCATAAGTACCTATGTACCCCTATGTTAATTGCAGCACTTTTTATAATAGCCAAGTACTGGAAACAGCCTAAGTGCCCATTAATGGATGAAAGACTCAAAAAACTTTGGTACATTTACACAATGGAATACTACATAACAGAAAGAAAAAAGGAACTCCTACCTTTTGCAACAACATGGATGGAACTGGAGAGTATTATGCTTTGTAAAATAAGCCAGTCAGTGAAAAACAAACACCATATGATCCCACCCAATACAGGAGACTAATGAACAAAACAAACAAACAAGCAAAAACAGAACCAGAGACATGAATGCAAGGAACAGACTTCCAATATGCAGAGGGGAGGGAGAGGGGAGGGGGAGGGGAGGGGGAGGAGGAGAAGGCAGCAAAGAAGGGGAACAGTTTAGTCAAGAAACTAGCATGGATGACCCATGGATATGGACAACACGTGGGATTGACTGGGGAGTAGGGAAGAGGAGAGCAGAGGGAAAAATGGGATGAATGTCACACAACAACAATTAGATTAAATTAAAAAAATTAAAGTTATTAATGTTTTTGTAAAAAAATAATACTCAAAGGCAGGGAAAACCTACCTAAAAATACCAAATGAAAAGTGCCCCACCCTCACATAGGCCAAGATCATTGTGTTTCCTCTATTCTAGAGTACATTGAGCAATGAGCACTACTTAGGACTCTAACAATAATATAAAATTAGCCCTAAATTCAACCTTCCTCTAGTACAATTCAAATCATTAGTAAAGCCTAAGAAAACTTAAAATCCAGAAGAATCAAATTCTTTCTAAACATCTAATATATTTATATAGTCACAGAGTAAAGTAAAAGCCATGCCCCTTATATCCAATACAAAATTATGAAAAATTCAAAGAAGCAGGAGAATTCTCATAAGGAGATATAAAATCAATTAAAACTGATATACAACTGATACTGATGTTAGACTTAACAGACAATGGCATTAAAACAATGATTATAACTATATTCTATATAGTCAAAGTGATAAGTAAATATGGAAGATATGAATAATGCACTATATCCAACTTTTAGATATATAAAGTACAATACCTGAGATTTTTTTTAAAAATGGCAATGGGATTGACAGCAATATATATATTAAAAGAAAAATAGTGAAATTTAAAATATATGAAACACAGAGGGAATAGACATATACATATTATATAATGAACAGATAATCATGGTTGACCAAGTATACATGTAATTGAAATGTCTGAAATAGAAGAGAAAACAGAAAAATATTTGAAGAAACAATGGCTAGAAATTTTTTAATTTAACAAAAACTATAAACACACATATCCAGGAATCTTAAGAAAGCCCAAGAATAAGAAACATAAGAAAAATTATATCAGAACAGGTCATAATCGAATTGGTCAAAATAACTGACAACATTTTTAATAAGCCAGAGAGTAAAAGGATCAAGATTTTCCTTATAAAAAGATAAACATGCAAGTATAAACTCAAAACTATTAGATAAAGGTGTACTAATCAAATTTGAAACAGAATGCACACCTCATGTTTAACAAGTAAATCTGTCCATAGAAGAAGCCTACAGTTGAAATTGATCTTGTGTCAGTGAGCATCCCTCAGAATATAAGAGCTAGTTTAGGTGTTAAGGTGGAAAAACAGTATAGGAACAATGAATAACTCTGAAAATTGATTGCTTATTAAATACTGATAAAAGTTTTATCAATATTTTAAAATTATAATAATGACAAGATGATTATGTTAAAAAATAAAGTCCTACCTTAGGTATGCATACTTATTTCAGCAGTAAACAAAGGGAGTTCAAATTTACATTGAAATAACAAATGAATTTGAGGGAAATGAAAGAAGATACTGATCATTTTAGTTCATTATAACTATTCTTTATGTTTGTATATTTAAATTTTCTATAATAAAAGGTGTTTTAAAAGAGCTATAAGCTGAAAATGCAATTTTCAAACAATTTCTTTGAAATGTTATATGTAATTTTGACAATATGAAATAAATTCAGGATGTTCAATTTGACTATTTTATTCCATTGTCCTATATAGCTTAGTTCTTCCACTTAAAAAAAAAAAAAATAGCTAGAGACCAATAAACAACATGTTTACTATTAGTGAAAACTTTATTAATAGAAACTAAGTGAACACATAATTCAAACTAGGAACTTGTAGCTGAAATTGAAAGGTAGGCTTTAAATTTTTGAGTGCCTTTTAGAGTAAAAAGAGTAAAAAGTCACTAAAAAAATTAAAACCTATCTTTTAAACATGCTATCTATTTCAGGTGTAATTGTAAAACAAATAAATTCTCCCCTAATCAAAGCATGCATGTGTTAAAGCTATCTATTATAGGGACTATAACAATTAATAAAGCTTTTTAACTAAAATAGCTAAAACTAGATTTCAGTTAAATAAAATTATTTTTCATGTATTTACATATCCTGGTAGAGGAGAGAAGAAAGTCTACCCCAACTGGTCTTGCAATTGTGTTCTAACTGAATACATCAGACAGTGGTATCCTATTAAACTGTTGAAATCCATAATGATAAGCATTTTCAAAATTACACCTATGTTATGCAAGTTTAGAGAATAGCTTTGAAAATCGACAGCATAATTTCTGCCATCTTATTTCAGTTTAGATTTTAGTTTCTGCTAAAATAAATTTGCAATTTCCACGCCATTAATGCCATTAATGCCTCAACAGTTGGAAGTGATGCTGTATAACCAAACTGTATTATGGAAAGCCAGAACTATGCATATCTGAATTTCAACATTATATTTCATCATTTGCTCCAAATATCTTTTCTTACTTATATTATTCTATTATTAGCTTGGTATACTGCAATATTCAGAAAACCCTGAAATATTGTTTAATATTCAACTGTATTAAACAATATATAGCCAACTAAAGTATATATATACATGTGTTCACACAACACACAGATACACAGATGTATATAAAAGCACAGAAATAATATTTTTAAGATTCAAATGCAAGTACAGAAAAAGGTTAGTAACATAATGTAAATACATAGCATGAATAAACTGCAATTAGAATGTATAAAAAAGGTAATATAGTTAATCAAATAAGAACAAATTAAATAGGAAATAAATAAAAATTATAAACTGTCACATAACATTTTATTTTTTGCTTGAGGATGAAATAAAGAAATAAACCCTTTTAAAATACTGTAGAAATATAATAATGCATGTAGAAATATAATAATAAACTAAATATAAAATATATGGACTATTTTCCACAGAGGTAAAACATATTCTGAATAAATCTGAGGTTTAACATGTGAAGATGACTGCTGCTCCTTGAGAAATCAGGGGAAAAATTAGAAAAGGTAACAGATATCCACTGGAAATCATTTATGTGAAAAAAGATATACTATATAACAAATATGTGTAGTCCTATAAATAATTTTAATGTAGTTAAATTGGAAAAAGACTTACAAGAAGAAAACACAGGCAGTAAAATCTTGGACATTTTTTGCAGCAAAATATTTTCTGACATATCTCCTCAGGCAAGGGGAACAAACAAACAACAACAATAACAATAAGAAGACAAATGGGATTATATCAAACTAAAAAGTTTTTGCACAATAAAGGGAACCATCAATAAAATGGAAAGACAACCCACTGAATGTGAGAGCAAATTCACCAAAGATACATCTTATAAGGGATTAATATCCAACCTTTATAAAGAATTTATACCACTCAACACCAAAAAAAAAATCCAGTTAATAAATGGGTAAAGGATTTTAATTGACACTTCTCCAAAGAGGATGTAGAGTAGATGTTTAGTAGAGATACAAAAAAGATTCTCAATGTCAATGTCACTAATAATTAGAGAAATACAAATTTAAACCAGAGTAAGATATTATACCTGTCAGAATGGCTATCAATAAATCAACAAATAAAAAGTGGTGAAAACACACCAAAAGTCCAAGTATACTTCAGAATAATCATCATTCAGAGCCACCTGAAATTGAGCTGAATGGAAGTTTTGCAATTAGGTAATTTTTTTTAAAAACCACATTGAGACTGGTAGGAGAAGCAGGAACACAGATGTAAAATGGTCTGGTCTCACACCAATGTGTGGTGGATAAAAATCAGAAGATATGTTTCAGCTGTGGAGGTCCCCCTGCCTGAGGAGGTAGGAGTCCCAGATCTACACCAGGATTCCAGGGCCAGGGAAAGAGAAGTTCCTATAACTTCTGGTTGTAAAAACCAGTGGGGACTGAGGCTGAGGAAGACCAAGCCTTCTGGCATTCCAGGCAGTTCATCTTAAAGGGCCTAGTCAGGGACTAACTGGAACTCACTTCTGAGCTCCATCACAGCTGCAACAGATTGAAAGGAACTAGGGACATATAGGGAGAAAATGAATTGCCCGGCCTCAAGGTGAGAATGGAAGGCCAGGTTTCTCCCAGATAGTTCCAGCAGAGGCCACTGTTGTTTTGATGAGCCCTCCCCATGAAGAACAAGCCGGAAAGTGCCCCGAGACTCCATCAATCTGAGGCACAGTTTACACCAACCTAGTGAGTCCCTGAGGCTCTACCTAACCAAACTTTCAAGCCTACCCAAGCTTTTCATAGTGACTTACTCAAACAGATGATCTGTATTGGCTCATGCTTCCGTTTTCTAAAATCTCTCAAACAAGCAACATGTGGCCTCAGCATGTCCAGTACATCTCACTAAGAGGTCCCAAGCTTTGTGCTAGTAGCACCCAGCCTTGGTTCACAGTGTGGTCTTGCCTGGGCACCTCCAAGTGTAGTTCAAGTATCAGCTATCTTCATATTGCTGTTTAGCTTGTGACGGGTGGCCCCATGTAGAACATAAGTGTTGGCAGACCTTGGACTACACCTCCCAGGAGGCCACAGAGCCAGCACACGCATTGGTAATCATCAGATCATATAGAAAAACCTCCACCCAACCATCTCCACAAAGTGCCACACTCAAGGGGAAGATCCAGCAGGTACCATAGCCCTGCAGAAGTAGGGCTAGTTCTGGAAACTGGTCCCCAGCATAGCTGATCCTCCGCAGTGTTTGTGAAGATTTGTGATCAGTGGTCACAGCCAGTTCTGGCAGCTGATCAGCCTACAAATATATCTCACTGATGCGCCAAGAGAAATCAGAGCAATCAAGGCTCAACTATAAGAGAATGCCGTACACAACCCGTATGGGGGAAGTGCACCTGGAGTGCCAAGCTTGAGTGATTGAGGAGGCAGTGACACTGAGCCCTACAGAACAGCCACTACATAAGGCCACTCTATTAAGCCTGTGATACATAGTAGCTCTACCTAGTATGTAGAAACAGATACAGGGAGGGTACTGGTATGAGGAGACAAATAAAAATGTCCTAAATGTAAGAACAGAAGTACTGAAAGAACTAAACAAATTGGAGATAAGCAGTCTACAAGATTCAGAGTATAAAACACTGGTGTTAAGGATGATCATTGAACTGAGAACCTCAACAGCATAAAAAAGGACTAGTCAGAATTGAAGGATACACTAACTGAGATGAAGAATAATTTATAGGGAATCAGCAGTAGAGTAGACAAGGATGAGGATCAAAACAGCAATTGGAATAGAAGAAAGCAGAAAACATTCACTCAGACAGCACAAAGGGAAAAAAATCCAAAATAATGAGGATAGCGTAAGGAGTCTCTGGGAAAATACCAAGTATACCAATATTCAAATGATGGGGGTGCCAGAAGGAGGAAAACGAGCAAGAAATTGAAAACCTATTTGAAAAAATATCAATGAGAGAAAACTTTCCTAAGTTGGTAAAGGAAATAGTTATATAAGTCCAAAGAGTGCACAGACTCCCAAATGAGATGGACTCCAAGAGACCCACACAAAGACATAATGATTAAAATGCAGAATATTAAAGGCAAAGAGAGGGTCTTAAAAGTGGTTAATCACTCACAAGGGAGCTCCCATAAGACTGTTAACTGATTTCTCAACATCAGGTCAGAAATATTCAAAGTAATGAAAACCAAGATTTTTCTACCCAGAAAAGGTATCATTTAGAATGGAAGGATAGATAAAGAGCTTTTCAGACCAGAAAAAGCTAAAGGAGTTTTTCACCACCAAACCAGTATTACATGAAATATTAAAAGTTCTTCTTTAAGAAAAAGAAAACAAAAGATAAAAATATGAACAATTAAGTGGCAATAAATATGTGTCTATCAACAATTGAATTTAGAATACAAAATAGAAGAACAAGGAGAACAGATACAAACTCATGGATACAGAGAATGTTTAGACAGTTGCCTGATGAAAGCATGTTTAGGGGATGGGGGAAAAAGGTGAAATGATTTATAAGTACAAAATGGTTGTTACAGAATCATCACGGGAATGTAAAGTACAGCATAGTGTATACAGTAAATAATATTCAAGTAACTATGTATGGTGTTAGATGGGTGCAAGAGTGACTTAGTGAATTATATAATGTCTGGTCACTGGTCAGTGGGTGTACACCTGAAAACATTATAATAATGTATGAAAATTTTTAATGGGAAAACAAAATGATTAAAAAGGAGGGAACAAACAATAGGTGTTGACAAGAATGTGGAGGAAAAGGAATCCTTGTGCATTGTTGGTGGAAATGCAAATTGGTACAGCCCCTGTGGAAAGTGGTATGGACTTAATTCAAAAAATAAAAAATGGAAGTGCCTTATGACCCAGCAATTCCACTTTTGGGAACTTATCTGAAGAAATTTGCAACACTAAATTAAAAGAACATATGTGTGACTGTTTATATTGCAGTGTTATTTACAATTGCCAAGATTTGGAAGCTGCCCAAGTGTCAATTACTAGATGAGTGGATTAAAAAGATATGGTACCTTTGCACGATGGAATACTACTCAGCTGTAAAGAAAAAAAAAATCTTACCTTTTGCAATAGTATGGATATATATGTATATTATTATGCTAAGTGAAGTGAGCCAGTCAGAAAAAGACAAGTACCATATGATTTCACTTATATGTGGAATCTAATGAACAAAAACAAACACTCAAAATAGAAACAGTCATAGAGAACAGACTGACAGCTGTCAGTGGGTAGACTATTTGGTGAGCTTGGTGAAAAAAAGTGAGGGATTATGTAAAGGAAACAAACAAAAGACACAGACAACAGTATGGTGATTACCACAGGGTGGGGGGAGGCAGAAGATAAAGGGGAAATATGCATTGATGAAAAAAGGCTTAGGGTGGTGAACATACAATACAAAAATGCAGACGATGTGTTATATAATTGTACAGCAAAACCTGTATTATTTTGTCAAGCAATGTCCCTCCAATAAATCCAATAAAAATTAAGGTAATTTAATTAAATTGGATCAATATAGATCAAATAAAAGACAAACTTTGAAATCAATTTAATCACAAATAACTGGCTTGCAACCTGGGTATATGTCCTGATTGAGAATGGAACCAGCAATACTTGGGTTTGCAGGCTGGCACCCAATCTACCCACACCAGCCAGGTATAAATAAAAAATAATAAAAATATCCCTGGCTAGTGGCACAATGGATATGGTGCTGGCCTGTGAACCCAAAGGTCACTGATTCGATTCCCAGTCAGGGCACATAACCAGATTGCAAGCCAGGTCTCCAGCCAGGTCTGTAGCTCGAGGCAGGGGAAAGGCAACCATACATTGATGTCTCTCTCCCTCTCTCTATATCCCCTCTTTCTAAAAATAATAAATAAGATATTTTTTTAAAATAATAAAAATATCTAAGTGCAACAAACTAATAAGAATTTAAGGATTCCCAGTTAAGATGAAGTTGTAGATAGACACACTTTGCCTCCTTGAGCAACCACAAGAAGAATCACAACTAACCTAAAAAATAAAAAAACCAAAAAAACAAAAAAACACCAGAATGGCAAGGAAAATTTAACTGTATCGAAGTCCAAAAACAAGGATTTAAAGAAACCAAATTCATCCAGACCAGTAGGAGGGCTGGAGATGGGAAGTTGGGGTGGAGAGGATGCAATTTTGGTGCAGAGTTGGGGGGGCGGGTGGCAGCAGGGTGGCAGCAGTAGAATGGATGGTCCCACTTTCTTTTGTGGTGGATCAAAATCTGGAGAAGCAGGTGATCCCAGCTCCAGGCCAGGTCACACAACCCAAGGTTCCAGCAACAGGAAGATAAAGCCTCACAATCTCTGCCTGTAAAGACCAGTGGGGTTGGAGCAGAAAAGAAACTGCCAGTTTCTCAGGAGAGCCTGCTTAAAGAGCCTAGAACATACCCACACCCACCCACTCTGGAAATTACCACCAGGACAGTAGCTAGAAGGGCTCCAGTCTCACATGGGAAGTGGGTGAAGTTACTGGTAATGGGGAGAGTGCCAGGGAAGCCTCCTGAAGCCAGGAACTGACATTGTCCCCTCTCTAATCCCTCTGCACCCACAAAACCACAAAGCAGTGAAGTGGGTTGCACTGCCCTAGAGAATGCTTAGGGCTCTGCCCCACACAGCTTAACAGGTGCACCAAGACAGGGAGTCATGCAGCTCTACCTAATACACAGAAACAAACACAGGAGCCTGTCAAATAGAGAAGACAAAGAAATATGGCTCAGGTAAAAGAACAGAACAAGCCCTCAGAAAAAGAACTAAATGAAACAAAGATAGCCAACCTATCAGATGCAGAGGTCAAAAAACTGGTGATCAGGCCCTGGCTGGTAGCACAGTGGATAAGGCGCCGGCCTGCGAACCCAAAGGTCGCAGGTTCGATTCCCCAGCCAGGGCACATAACAAGGTTGCAAACCAGGTCTCCAGTCAGGTCTGTGGCTGGAGGCAGGTGAAAAGCAACCATACATTGATGTCTCTCTCCCTCTCTGCCTCTCTCCCTTCCCCTCTTTCTAAAAA